>VZTO01008254.1:20836-66499 GCA_013400615.1 Syrrhaptes paradoxus | reverse complement strand
CTATTGCTGGCTTTTCTGTCATCAGAGTGGTGGGACAGAGGGACAGTGATCTGCCAATGGCAATTCATACATAAGGATGCTTTGAAGAACTTTATTCAGCCGATGATGAATAAATGAGTAACTATTGCTGACTGTGATATACCTCTTAGAAAGAGATACTCTGAAACTATAGGCTTCAAATCTAAATTATCTTCTTTCCCATGTATTCTCAGAATATAATCCAGAGGATTTGGTTTGATTACAGAGGTTCTAGGGTCCTTCTTCATGTTTTAAGACCTTTCCAAAGCACATGGATGTACTTCTGTCTGTGGTCTGCATTTGAGGCACGATTACCTTTTCTTCTTAAATGTCTTTATGAAATGTTTACATGAGAAGCATACAAAAAACTGTGTATGTTTGATGATGTTTTCAGCATTAATGTTTTAGTATAGTGAAGGAGAATGCTTTTGATGAACTCACTTGAGACAAAAGTGAATAGGGAAATATCCCCCAAACCCTAGGAAGAATAGGCTTGTGACATGCGACGATAACAAAAACTTAAATGATTCCTTAGTCTTATATTTACTTCTGTAAAACCGCATCCTGCTATGATAGGGAGTATAGGAAATAGGCAACAAGGTTCATGCTTTAGAAACTGGATCCAATGCTGAATTTCAGACTTTCAAGGATGAGGATAAATATATATATATCTTTGATCTCCTATCATACAGGGCCATCTAGACTGATAGCACTCTTCAAGTTGAGTTTTGTGAGTTGTCCCCAGCTATGCAGACACCTTACAGGGCTGCCTTGAAGGTACAGTGTGACCTCTGTGATCAGTAGCATGGCATCTGAAGTAGGGAGCATGGTCAGAAGGATAGGCAGTCAGTGATGTTATTTTGACAGATACCATTGGGAAATGTAAATCCCATAGAGGCATTTTCTTGCCTTGTTGTAATCTTTCATGTCTGACTAAGGTTCTCACTCTGCTAAAGCTGAAATGCTCTGATTATCCCACCATTATCTCTGTCTCTTTTGGCTCAGTAGGAAATGGTGTAATCCACTTCTGGTCACAACACAGCAGACAGAGAGAGAAGTGTCTGCATTGACCTCTGAGGCATTTCATCTAAGTTGTCTCATAACGCTTTAATGAATGTAATCTATGTGCTTACCTAAAAGACAAAAAGAGATTCCCTCTTCAGTGGACTATCCTGCAGTCTAAGCCACATAGTAATTTGGTTTCAAGTCTGTGCAGTGGATGAGCTGCAGCCCCCATGGAGCTACCCAGGGAGCCATACCTCTCAGGAGGAACCTGGGGGCTCTGGCAATGTGCTGTAGGTGGCTCAGATAAACCAACAGCAAAACAGGAGAGGAAAGTAGGATTTCTTGTGTGCCCTTATCTCTGTACAGATCCATATCATGCTAGTCCAAAATCCAGTCTTACCTCTAAAGTTTCAAAGGAATGAAGAGGGCACACATATGTACTGTACAACAGATGGAGCCTGTTCTTCTCAGTGTGTCAGAACACCTGGATTTATGTAAAACTTGAAGGGAAAGCAATGAGGATTTGGCTAATGTTCCACATAGGATGAATTTCACTTCAGTCACATAAATCCTAAATAATAGGCTTTTACGGGATGGAGTGTAGGTGTCAAATTGTGAGGCTGTAGTGCTCTCCTTTCTAGTGCAGGTGCTTCCAGCCTGGTGCTTGACAGGCGAGAGTATGGGATGAATTTTGCATTCATAAGCGCCTGGGTCTTTCCCCAGGGTGGCTGCTGAGTGGAACAGGCAGTAAGGGTCCCATTTGGCCTGGAAAATGCATTGAAGACCCTTTGTCTTGCTTTGCTCTAGGAGCTGACAGACTGAACACAGAAGTGTTTGCTTTTTCTTTTTATGTAGAAGTAGCTGATATCAAAATTCATCTGCTTGTGTCTTTGTCTAAGGACCGAGGACAGTCTGCAGATATCTGTGTTGTACAGTGAGTTATTTATTGCACGAGAGTCTGGCTGGTGTTCTGGCCTTTTCTACCCAGAGGAACCCATCTAGTCTGTACTCATTTTCTGACCTGGAAACAGACTAAAGTAAAACCAGGAGCTTTTTGGAGTGTAGCTGTCTGTACCACTGTTCCTTTCAGTCCCTGCCATGTTGCTGTGCTAAAGCTCTGAGCCAAACTGAACACAAATCTGAGTTGCAGAGATGCGTCTTATATGATTTTTGTTTACTAACCCAAGCTTCACACTTGTGTTCTCCCATTTCGACTTCCTCTGTTGCTTCCATGAACATGTACACACGCATAAGAATGAAAGAACAAGCTCTCATTATGCATTCACTAAAATCCTGTAATTCATCTGCCATTGTATTTAGCGAGGGCACACAAAAAAATCAGTGCTGGGAGACAGCTGTACCAGGGCCAAGTAATGAAAGGTCTTTGGAAGATAAGACAGTAGGAGTCCGCCCAGAGCAATCCCAAGAGCACCCTTTGGATTAGGATTTCTGCAGTTACCAAACACTAACCATTAAGAAAGGGAATGGAAATCAAGGCCTCATCTTTGTGAATGTACTGGCCTCGCAGATGTGGACTTCTGTTAGCAATTACCTTGCCTGTGTATACGGGCTGTGGTGGATAGACGGCATGACAGCTCACAGGAAACACAGTCTCTTTCTAAAACACAGAGTGGAGTGAAAGAGATGTGTGAAAAACATGTCCCTTGAGGGGACTGAGGGGTGGTTAATGAATGAGGGAAAGAAAATCTGTAAAAAAGGGATATTTCCAAGAGTTTTAGATGTTTTAGCAATGTCATCGGTGCAGGCGATGGTCAGTTCATTTCTCATGTAAGGAAAGGCAGAGTCACTATGGATTCGGAGGGGAGATCTGCTCTGTACCACTGTGGAGAGCAAGCTGATGACCCACTTTCTGAATATCACACTTGCCTTTTGTAGTCTTGACATACGTTTGCCCTATGATGCAAGAGTATCTTTGCAGCACTGACAGACAAACACAGGTCTGAGCAATTGCTCTTTTCCACTAGCCTGGGCTTTGTACAACACTGTGAGCTGAGAAGATCTACCAGGGTCCCTGGAGCTACATTTTGGGCTTGTCTTAACTATCAAGACATTCCCCTAGTGGCCTAATACCATGTTGGGATTTGTTTGGTGCCAAGGAATGTTAGAAAAACTGTAGAAAACACACAAACAAGGAGACATGTAGAAGCTCCTGAGGAGTTTTAGCTGGAGATGGGGAACTGACAGGACCCAGATGAAGAGGCTAGAGTCTACATGACTTCCTGATGAATTTCATTGAGGAGTATGGCTTCAGATGATAGGGATTTGCATCTGCATGAGAGTGGTTGCATTTAACCTGAAGACTTGTAGAGCTCAGCACAGGCTGTGGAGCTTGATAGCTCCCCTGTGCTCATGCATAGGAGATTTCTTCCTGTGGTTTGGGATGCAGTTTGCACATCCCCTGTGCGATGAGAACCTCTCCAAAGCCTGAAGGAACCAGGTAGCAAGCAAATCTAAGTCAATGGAGAACTGAGATCTCTTACTGATCACTTTATGATTTTTGGTGCNAAGAGTTGTTCTTATATTTACAAGCCAAAAAGCATAAATACCTTTGATTTGATTGTGGTTTTCCCTGATAGACTAGACTGTCTAAAGCTCTTCTTACAGAAATTAAGGCATTAGTGTCTGTAAAGTCTCACTAAGGATATTGCTCACACCTTGCCTTCAACCACGAATCACATCAAACAAACGTCTTTTACATAGCACTGCCTTGGCTTCACTGAGCCCACTTGAGTAGATCATCTGAAAAAATAATTCATTTTAATTAGGTTATGTAGTGTTGACAAAAACACAGCAAAGAAAGAGCATTGTTTAAGTAACGTAATGTGTTCTGGGCTGACCCCTCCAGAAAGCAGAGGCTTCAAAAGCCACAAGCAAATGGCGAGGTGTTATGCAAATAAAAGCCTACCTTGTCACACTTTAGTCCATGACAGCCACTAACCTGAAGATGTCTTTATGTGACATGCGCCCTGGCTTCATCAATAGCTCATTCAGTTTCAGTGTACTTATTTCAGAGGGACAAGGACCCTGAAAAGGTACCAGCCTTTTCCAAGGGTAAGGGATGGGGCGGGATGCACAATGCAGGGAAACCAGAGATGTGCTGTGTGGGTCTGCAATTTGAATGCTGTCCTTCCCCTTTTTTTGTGGCCTTGCTACCTTGGAGAAGATAGCAGAAACACAAAGGAGCTGGTTCATCCTTATGCTATGGTCTCTTCATGACACGCTATTCCAAACAATTTTCTGACCCAAACAAATCAAAGATGTAGCAGGCTCTGGAAAGAAGCAGCACAGGACCACTTCTTCACTTTCGCTCCTCACTCCCTTCAGCAAGTTCATGTGCCTAAAGGGAATACTAGAGTGACTATGAGATAGACATGAAAAGAGCTTACTGAGAGGAAGGCAGAAAAATGTTCGGTGAGGGAGAGGAGCTACCAAAGTGGTATAGTACATGTCTACCTACTAGGTCTTAGTAAAACAGGGAACCACATCTCAGTGAATCATGGACCAGGGAGTTACATTCAATGCACACATCCTTACTAGTCTTCCTAACTTGCCTTGGTAACTCTATATCTGTATGAATGCTTTTCTTTTGTATCAGTTTACACAGAATTGTAAAACACTATATCACAAAACACTCCTCCATTTATAAAAGTCTTAACAGTAAAGTTTTTCCTCTTCTCCTTTGGTCTTTTACTTCCTAGGATCAATGATTTTTAGTCTAGCAGTTCTAAAAGGACACTTACCAGCAGTTTAATCTGTACTCCAGCTGCAATGTTCCAAATTCACATGCTGCTAACTTTAAAACATTCTCTTTCACAGAAAAGTAAAGGTTTTCTATGACCTACATTGTATTTTCTTGCCCTATTGCAATCTGAAAAATTCTAGTGAGGATATATATCAATTTTTTTTAATGGTAATTCAAATCACCAAAAAAAAGAAGTTGGGATACGAAAGGAATCCAAAAGAACTGTACACCCAGCTGCAAGTGCAAAGAACAGAAGCATGTAGCTCCTCTCTGTTTCCATGAGATCACAGCTACACACTCCAAACTGTCTGTGAATATTAGAAAATAAAACTCAAGAACCTCTCAAGAGGTCATCTTGTCCACGCACTTGACCTAAAGCAAGATCATCACTCTTTTCTCATTCTTGAGAGGTGTTTATCTGCTCTGTTCTTAAAAACCACTGGGCAGAGACAACCCAACCTTGTCAAACAGTTGATTCCACTGTGTTACTGTCCTCAGACAGAGAAAAACAATATGCTTCTGCTTTGTGGGAACATTTAATACCCTTTAAGACTTGTTATGGTCCTACATTCACCCTATCTCTTTTGAAGCTAAAAATCTTAATTTCTTCCAAGTTCTTGCATACCACATTTCTTTGAAAGTTCTGAGCATTTTTGTTTTCCCTTTCTTGCCTCACTCTAATTAGTCCACAGCTTTCTGGACGTGCCATGTGCAAACGAGACACAGTACCCCTGTTAAAGCTGTGCAGAGTGGAAAGATTATTTCACATGTTTTGCCATAAGTCTACTCAAACGCCTTTCTATGCTGTCTACCTCATTTGCAATAGCACAACTCTACTGTCTCATATTTGTCTTTCCCATCTATTGTAATTCCTATACCATTTCTGCTGTACTACCTGGCTATTCCTTCTCCCTCATGTATTTGTGAAACTGCCTTGTGCTCTTCTGTACTCCATCCTTTTTTCTTCAGAACTAATTTCTTCGGTTTCTCCAGTTTGTTTTTTGTTCTTATCCTGTCCCCTCAGTTGGTGGCAGTACCTCCCAGTTTGCTTGCACATTGTATGTTTGCAGACATGCTTTCTGTTCCAGCATGTTGGCCATTAATTGCAAATCCATCATCTAGGGCAAATCCTCTGTGGTACCGCACTCAATACAGCCTTACAGTCCGATGATAAATCACTGGTAACAGCTGTCTGTCTCTTAACACATAACTCGTACTCATCTTAGAGAACTTTTATTGTTTGCTTATGTGAATGGCACTCTGTTAAGTCTGGGATTTAAAAACAAAAGAAATGGGGAAATAATTTGTGACCGTCATTTAGACATTAGATAAGATTTAAGTAAATTAAAAATAAGAGACTGTTTTCTTTGACTTGTCAGTACTTGCAATAACTTTACCATGGCTCCAAGTCCTCTCTGTATTCATCTTCTACAAGCAGACAAGTTTTATTAAACTATATGTAACATAGCTACACCTAAACTTTTTTTAGATAGTGACAGTGAAAATTCAAACTCACTTAGAATTTCTACAGCTTTTGAAGGGGTTGTTTATTCTGTAGTGCGGATGCAACTGCGATGTTTAGCTATGGGTAAACACCACTTTAAAACAGCTGCCTGGGGACACAAAAACCCCTCTGGTCTGCCTAGAGTCTTTGACTAGACTTAGCAACAAGTGCAGTATTCAGTGTGTTGCAAGCTTTGGGCTTGCAGGATCGGGCAGGGATCCTGCAAGACATAATGCCTGGTTTTCTCAGGCAGAAAACCAGCTCTGCACCCAGACAAGGAGAGCAGAAGGGGAACACAGAGTACAGTTGCATTCTACTCCCACAGCTCCAGAGCTCGCAGTGGACAGGCGTTGTTCCTTAGATGGGCTTCTCAGTCAGATTTCCTTCAGTTTTGTTCTCATTGCTACTGATACTGGCATTATTTAGGTACACTTGTTCAATAAAGATCTAAATAGCTGTTTTGGCCTTGTAAAGGTTGCTGTCTAAGCTCAAAAGATATAATTTGAGAATAGAAGCAACTATATATTCTTGGTCTGATTCAGTCAGGATGAGGCATGAATCAGAGTTCATTATTTTGACTTTCATTGTATTTATGCCTTTTTCAAGAAGTTTACTACATAAGTGCATGGGCTAAACGCACAGCTGGCGTAATAGCACAGATGCAGGCTCACACTGCACTCATTTTCTGTCAATTCTTTATAAGGGGCTGAACATACAAATTTTAGTCTCAGCAATTTTCCATCGCGAGAGGGTCAGTGATTTCACATTCAGAGACACAGGTTTGCAGCACAGACCTGTTTCAGTGGCTCTTTTAAGCAAGCTTGCTCTCCAGCTGTGTCTGTCAGTTATTAGGGAGACATCTCCATGTTTGCCAGGAGCCCCATTTTCTCCTTCAGAGCATCTCTGCTTTCAAAATGCATCCCTGGTGAACGTCCTTCAGGGAAGGTGCAGGCGCAGAGTGGGATAAAGGAAACAGCAGGCCATGTCATTTTCTTGCTCATATTTTTCTTCTGTGAAGAAAGA
The DNA here is from genome assembly GCA_013400615.1 of Syrrhaptes paradoxus. NCBI lineage: Eukaryota > Metazoa > Chordata > Aves > Pterocliformes > Pteroclidae > Syrrhaptes > Syrrhaptes paradoxus. Next base: position 59,186 of record VZTO01008254.1, on the reverse strand, counting down.
AAGTTGTGTCAAAAACCATGTGGCACTGCCAGCATTTTTCTCAGGTTAAAGTTACTTAGAGTGTTGATTCCTCTATCTTGTTTTCACTCCATTTCAGATTGATTGCAACCGCCTCAGGTTTTTGTTTTGGTTTGGGTTTTTTTTGTTTAAGAAGCCTTTCACTTCCAAGAAGTACTCTGTGTACTTCAGAAAAGAAGAAGCATCATCAAGCCAGGGACGGTTGAGAGTTCTATTTAGAGAACAGCTACAACCTAAGGAAAGATGGTACAGAGACAGATTATTTTTTGCCTTATCCTCTCCACAAAAAATAGGCCCTGATGACCCAAGTTCACAGTCAGAATGACATGAAGAATTCACACTGGAATTACAGAAACTTTTATNTTTCAGTGGCTCTTTTAAGCAAGCTTGCTCTCCAGCTGTGTCTGTCAGTTATTAGGGAGACATCTCCATGTTTGCCAGGAGCCCCATTTTCTCCTTCAGAGCATCTCTGCTTTCAAAATGCATCCCTGGTGAACGTCCTTCAGGGAAGGTGCAGGCGCAGAGTGGGATAAAGGAAACAGCAGGCCATGTCATTTTCTTGCTCATATTTTTCTTCTGTGAAGAAAGAAAGTTGTGTCAAAAACCATGTGGCACTGCCAGCATTTTTCTCAGGTTAAAGTTACTTAGAGTGTTGATTCCTCTATCTTGTTTTCACTCCATTTCAGATTGATTGCAACCGCCTCAGGTTTTTGTTTTGGTTTGGGTTTTTTTTGTTTAAGAAGCCTTTCACTTCCAAGAAGTACTCTGTGTACTTCAGAAAAGAAGAAGCATCATCAAGCCAGGGACGGTTGAGAGTTCTATTTAGAGAACAGCTACAACCTAAGGAAAGATGGTACAGAGACAGATTATTTTTTGCCTTATCCTCTCCACAAAAAATAGGCCCTGATGACCCAAGTTCACAGTCAGAATGACATGAAGAATTCACACTGGAATTACAGAAACTTTTATCAGTACTGGAATGCCAATAGAGTTCTGTCTTCTCAGCCCATGAGGGGCATGAAGAGTTTAAAGACAAAAGTTTGATAATGTCAGACAGTTTTCTTTTTTTATAGCTGCACATTTCTAGTGACTCCATTTGCTAGTCATGGCAGAGTTTCCCAAAATACATTCTGTCATTTGTCAGTCAACACACAGGGCTTTTTCTTGTGCACTGCAAAATTTAGTATTTCAAGAAGAAACTGAGTAGGAATTAGAATAAATATTTACCTTGAACGAGATTTTGCATAGTGTTATATCAAATATAAAATGATGCTATGATGCTTTCTAGGGGACAGCATAAGTCTCTTTGAGAGATAACCGCTAGATAAACCATTTCTGATATACTGATATAAAATCAAAGTTGAGGAAAGTCTCTGCTATGGAAATATTTATTACTGCTCCCTCAAAACAAGAATACAGAGCTCTCTTTTAGTGGTCAGTTACGTAAAGTTCTTCCAAAATCTTTGAAGTGGGGGAGATCATTCTAATTTTTAAGTTTAGATACTCTCTAAAGAGCACACAGGAAACACAGCACTCAAAAAACCCCCCCATGCATTTGCAACTTCTCAGAAAGTACACTTCGGAGGCTCACACTGTGCCATGTCAGCATGGGAGGAAATTAGAAAGAAAACTGCAGCCACTTCAAACTATGCCAAGGTTTCAAGATCAATTTCATCAGGTAGCCCCCTGTGACTCCTCGGCTTTAACCATTTTGGCTCTTTTGTGATATGGGCTGGCACCAGAAAGGTCTAGCCCACTGTGGTCAACGGGCTAGAAAGAGCTGACTAATTGGTGATCTTAACCCACAGTCATTTCCACTAAACTGACTTTTGTAAAAATGTTTTTGAGGTCACTCCTCAGGTATTTTGTCTGCATTTGTCTGTAACTCAGACTCTGAAATACTTGTGCAACCTGAGGGCACCAGAATTAAGTGGCAAAAAGTTGACTCTTGAGCTGCAAGAGAGTTGCCACGAGTCACAGACCCACAGGAAGTTTATTTTAATGTGCAAACACATCAGTGGGCTGTTAGACACACGCTATTAAAGAGCCCACTACTTGTCCTAGTGTTACTTCTTTATCTAAGTACATGCAGTGAAGTGGCCTGCACTGTGAGCCATACCACTGGCTACTTCAGTGTACAGTCAGATCCTTGCTGCAGACAGAATTGCCGTGTGCAATGTGTGCAGTATGCAATCCCATGCAGTAGTACAATGCTGTAGGAAATGGGAAATGCTGCATGTTCTGTTTAAGCTGTCCTCCATTTTGTGCCCTACTTGGAAATTTGAAAATATAAGTGTGAAAGGACAGTGGCATGTTTCTGGGCAACATGTTTCTGTGTGTTAAAACAAAACCCAGGGACTGAGTAGTGAAAGTAGGCTCGAAGGCTCTTCAAATCTCTCCTCCAGGGCATTTTAAGGTATGTTAGATGGCTGTATGCTCTTCAGTTCTTCAACCCTCCAGTAGCCACAGTAGTGTGGCTTCAAAGAGCCACGCCAACAGAAAAGACTGATGCATACAGGCTGCTCTCCATATCTTCCAGAAATGGCCCTTGTGTGGAAAGCTGAAACACAAGGCAACACAAATCTATTATGTTCTCTCTCTACCAGCAGGAAAAGTAGCTGCACAAGCTGCTTTTGTAGGACAGGTTTGTGCATCGCTGATGCTGTGTAGTGCAGAATTACAGAAGGGCAGCCAAGGATGTGCCTTTGCTTTTGAGAAAGAGCTGAGTGCTTAAAAAAAAAAAAAAAAAGCCTCTGTCACATATTGTATTTCAGTTCCATTCCACTGAATTGGATAGTTGCAAGACTATTTGTATTGAAGGCTTGATCACCAGTGATAACACTGTCAACAGCATGGCATTGCCACCTATAGACAGCAAAGAAAAGAAGCCAGTCTTAGACTCAGCAGCTTCATAGAGCTTTCTAAATTATTTTGGGGGGCATATCAGAAATCCCACAGAGGCAAGATATGTAAAGGATCTGGCATCTCCTCCCAGACTGGAAACCCTCTTTTGTCCCTTAGATATGTAGGACTGTGTCTTACCAAGGAATATTTGTTGAAACATAATTTTTAAAAATCAGAAGATTGTCCTTTCCACATCACCCTCTATAGCACATCAGCCACTGGTGAACAGATTGCATTCCTGTTTGGAAATGTTTTAGCTGTTCACATATTTTAAAAATAACAGCAATAATTTGCAGCCAAACTGGTACTTGAAAGCTGTGGATAGAGAAATGCAGGGAGAAAATATGGACAGCTCTAATTTCACTTTATCAGAAATTCTCCAATTCCCGTCTCTTTCAGACAGACAGACTAGAAAAAGTTGGAGCTATTTAGGACTCCAGCTCTTAGAGAATGGCTACTTCCATCCAGTCTTTCTGAGTGGTCATAGTGTAAAACATCTCTCTCCCTTCCTAGTTAGCACCTCACTTCTGAATTACTTGTATAAAAAGATACCTAACCTGAACCTGTCACCTGAGGCACCTGTCACCTGTCTGGTATGGCATGGTCAACCCTGTCTGAAACAGTGCCTCTGGCTGTATATATGGTTTGGGAAGGCAGTGTATTATCAAGAGCACCTCAAGAAAAAAATGAAATCAAGAAGCTTAGGATGAGGTACAGGACTGTGGTTCTTTTATGGGCTGTTCTTCAGAGGGCAGAAATTACTGTGCACTATTTTACCCTGTTCAAAAAGGGTTGTGTCTTCTTTCAGATGTGGCTGCTGAATTTTAAGCACCCATATCTACATTTAAGCACCTCCATGAAAGCAATCTGCTAACATTTAAGTTAACAAGTATCCCAGATTTGAAGTTGCTGCTGTTTAGCATGGCTAATAAAATGGCTGCCAATCAAGAACCTTCATGATTGACATAGATATCTGTGGTTAATTGTATAACTTTTATCCTCCATGTAGACATTTGAGTTTAACCTTTCTGTATAGTGTAATTCTTGTATGTTAGCCTAAGTCCCACTAGAAGTTCTGTAAGGAATGACAGGTTCTTAGGGACATTTTCAAAATAGGAAAAGATTCTCTGTTTTTGACAGCATGACATAATTCACACTCTAATTTTATTTAGGTTTGAGAATTTCTAAAATAACCAACAGTAGGTAAAGTCTGTGAAACTACGTTTGAAACCAGTAAAACTAATTTTGTTTTCTCATGTTTCTGCCAATAAAAATTAATAAAACAAATCCCTAGAACAGTTTCACAATTCTGTAATGTTAACCAGACAGACAGAAATTATTTCTTTAATGTGTTTTTGATACAGACTCCTCATAATCAGGGAGTACTCTGTCACACAAAGAAAGATGGCTTTGCCCTTCATGCATTTCATGTATGGCATGTTCCTCAAGCTCTTTCATTTCGGTCTCTACATTAAAACACATTATCATGAAGGTAAACCACTTACTTAAGCAAATTGCCTAAGCAATTCAAGTACTGCCAGTCAGAAAACTGTCTGGGTCTGCTCTTTTGCTCATTGAAGTCAGGGTCCTTCAATGAGGAGAGGAAAGAGGGAGAGATCAGACACAACAAGAAAATTGTCTGAGAACTTATTTGATCTTTGCAGTGTTGTCTGGAAGACTTTATGAGATGCAGGTAAGCTGCAGATCTTCAGAAATACTGAGCTGAACATTTTAGCAGGTCTTGTAAAAGCAAATTCTTGCTGACTGTGTAACCTTGTCTAGCTTTTCATTTTGTAGCACTTCACTTAGTACAGTGATGAGAATGTAGGGAAAAAACCCACAAATTACATTTAATGACATCCACAATAAAGAGATAATGAGAATGGTGCTTGTATAATAGGCATATATAACACAAGATACATTGCTTTAGGCCATTAAAACTGAGACACAAAGTATTAAATACTGCACAGACTTTAGGAGGAGTTTTCTTTTTACATACAGTATGCATTGGCTTCTTTGGTAAACCTGTATAAACACTGGGAACCCAGAGTTATGAAGCACAGGGAGGAAAAGTAAGGTCTGGACAAACTGGCTGTGTTGCCCAGTCACAGAGGGTATGTTTGCTAAAAAGCAAGCAAACAAACAAAAAAGCCCCACTTGATTTATTGGGATCTTTTGCATAGGATGATGGTCTCATTAGGAACTGAAGCTCTTGAACAGACTGGTCAGTCAGGGTCTGGATGGTGATGGGAGTCTCTGTCACAAAAGTTCTGGACTGGGCTGTGAATTCTCATACTTCAACTGAGCACTAGTCCACCTAAGGACGTGCTTCCTTGTTGTTGGTTGTCTTAAATTATGTTAAAACATATTCTAATTCCCTTAATTATGAACAAAAGACTGCTCTGCACCTGCAGGATGAGGTTCTACTGACTATTTAAAGTCACATATGATTTAGTGAGTCCAGCAGTGGGAAATGCCTGGGGCATTAACCAATACACATGTACACACTGGTGGTACCTACCCACAGCCCTTCACAGAGCAGGACCGTCCAAAGTCCCTGCCTGGAGACTCCTGCAACGATGCACAGGACTGCTTGTGATGAAACTGTGCAACCCATTACCTCGCCTGCACTCAGCCCATAGGCAGACGTGGGCTGGAGAGTTTGAGAAGGAGGAAAAGTTCACTGTGAATCTGCATTTAATTAAATGCATTCAATTAAGTTATGCTCCCCTAGCAGATTGTAATCATGGAAATTCCAATGGAAAATAAATCCATATCTGTCAACCTTCAGCTCAGGATGAAAATGTCAAGGTCAAGGTCTTTTAGCTGACTCGTTAACAGCCAACTGTACATTTCACCATAACCTGTGTGTTTCCCAGGCATATGTCTCCCACAAGGGCTGTTCCTAACTTTTAAGTGCACAGTGTGCATACTGAGCCATTGCAGTATCTCTCTCCAAAATTAAAATAAGATCACTGCTGGCAAGTGTGGATTTTCCATTATAGCTTCTTATACAAAGAACAAAAGACAGCCTTGAGTGGGATGAGTTCAATTACAGACTGAAGAGGAAAAAAACCCAAGCTAGAAGGAAGAAACAAAGTGGAGGAACCCAGCCAACCAAACAAACTTAAAAATGAGGAAGCTCCAGAGTCCTCTAAATATAATGAGATTTGCTTAAAATCTGTGAGATTTTAAAAATAAACTTTGGCTCTTTCTGTACACCTTGGCTGGGTCTCAAAACAATTTGCAAAGCAGAGACCCTGCTATTATCATCATTTCTCAGACCTCTAAGCACTAAGAAGTAAATTATTGTTGATTCACATTAAACCAAAAGAACTGGCAGAACCAAAAAATTCTCCATGAGCAAGATTTTGGAGATTGTGTCCCTCTGTGTGACTAGCTCCATCAGTCCTCAGGCACCACCCCAACCCGCACAGGGACAGATGACCAGATTTGGAAATATGTGTGTGCAGGATCCTGGTAGCTGCTACATAGCCATGATGAAAAGTTGCATTTCCTCCCTAGCCCTGAGAAAATTGCAAGGGCTGCTCCAGCTACCCAGTTTAGTCACCAGATATCTGACTTTTAGGTTGCATTCTTAGCTATGAAAAAGGAAACAAATGTTACTGCCCCTTGCACTGCTGATCATTTATCAGGCTGTTCTTGCCTTTCTACCACAAGGACAAAAACGCCAAGTGGTTCATAAAGTGAACAAATGGTAGAAACTGTGCAGTAATACATTATAGACAAATATAATTTAATAATAAGCACATTTGGAGGGTCTCACATTTGATAAGGGTGTTTCAAAAGCACCTGTATTTATAATATCTCTCACTGTGGCAGCAGTTTTCTAATCAGTCCATTGTTTTGTCTTTTGCTTCACAATCGTTCTCAGTCTTCACATTGAAGGTTATATGAGTAGTGGGAAGGACTTCCATGGCAAAAGGGTATCCCTTAATGGTTTCATTTCTTTCAGCATAGAGGAAAGCAGGGAAAGGAAGAAAGCTTTACATGGCTCCTTTGAGGAGCAGAAGCATTTTAATTTACACTTGTGATGCTCTTTCTATCTAACACACTGATACAAACCAACCAGGAGGATCCCCAGCAGAGGGTCAACAGTTTCGGAGTAGGGGCAACCCCCCCAAAGCCAAGAGTGGCAAAGCTCCGGTGGGGAAGAGCGAGGCGGATGAGGGAACGTGACCTTTCAGCCAGCCTCAGGGACAGGCTTGGGTGACAACTGAGTGCCAGTGCCAAAAAAGCAAGGGAGAAACCAAGCTGCAGATGAATGAGAAAGAAGGAGAGGCAATGGATACAGAGAGAACAATTTGTTTCTTTGCAGATCTATTTCAAAACCTTTTTTGTCTGAAAAGCCTTATCCTGAACTCTTCACTTATTTATGGCACCTGTTTAAACAACCTTAACAGAAGGTCAAAAGCACATCAGATTGCTGTGGGCCTTTTGTTTCCAGTCTGGTGTCTTGTTTCCTTCAAAGATCACTCACCTAAAGCCTGTACACCAGTGGAGCTGAAAGGGTAGGAGGAGGTGGAAGGAGAAATAGAAAGGTTGGTAAAGAATCAGGATTTTTGTGATACTACAAAAATTCACACACCATTCTACAAAGATCTCTGCTGCTTTTTAAAGTCAGGTGAAGCAGCAGCTCTTTCACAAACCACACCCTGTTGCATTAACTCTGCAATCTGCCCTTTTTTCACAACTCTGCTCCAGTGCCTGGCTGACCACTAAGAGCTGAACTCTGAAATTAGTCTCAGGCTCTGTAGTCTGTCTTTCCTCTTACCCTGCCAGGACAGGACTCACAATCTTCAGTGTGAGACGTCTATTGGCAAGTTTATTTCAAAGGTTCACTGTCTTGCAAAGCAAAAAACTATAAAACAGTGTTTTCAATGGTTTCCTCTATATTTATGAAAAGATAAGAAAACAGTTGCTCTCTGAATTCTCACGCCAATGAAAGCCATTCCAGCTGACCTCTACTTTGAATAAATAGAAGTTGTTTTCTAATAGTACAAATGATTTAAAAGGAGTAACAAAATAACTTGAAATGTAGTCAAGAGAAGTTTATTTATAAACGGCTTCCAACTGTCCGAGGACTTGCTTGTTAAGCAGCTACATCTCTCCAGTATAATTCTTCATTGGCTGAAGGCTCTCAGACTCCAGCAATGTACTTAAGACTACCTACTTTTAAGCACATACTCTAGTTACTCTGACTTCAGTGGGATTGCTCTGTTTAGGGTAAGGCGTGTGCTGAACCACTGCATTAAATCAAGCCCCTGAACAGAGGCCACTTCATTGTGTATTTGCTAAAGAAGGCAGCCTTTCACAATCTAAATGACTTTTTAGACGGTGCCTGTTTCTAGGAAAAGCTTTTTGGCATAGGCAAAAGTCTTCTCATTAAAATATTGCACTTATTTACAACAATGTCCCCCAAGCATCGCGTAACATTGCAAGTCTACTTTCAGATGCCTCACTATGTGATGCTTTCTTTCAACAAGAAATATTCAAATCTAATATCTAAAGGTGTATATAGCCACCTACATAAAATTTTCACCTTTAGTGAAAATCAGGAGCTTCTCCAACAGAAAATACAGACACACAGAGTAAGTCTAAAAATAATGTCACTACTTATTTGGCATTTGATTTGGACACTTCTAGTCTGAAGTCTCAGTTATCTGAATTTCAATTGTCTAAGATGCCCTATTATCTGAACAAGAGTGTTATCACCACATGTTAATAAATTCTTCTGAAAATTGTCTTGATTACCACAGCTTCTCAAATATCAGCTCAGTGGAACAATTTAATCATGCTATTAAAGCAACGAAGGTTCCATGTTGCACAGTGTTTTCTGAGTGTTATAAGTCAATAAAACTTTAGGTGTATGAGTAATCCTATAATTATAATAATTAGAACTATTTGCATTTTTCATGATGCTGTAACATACAGTTGACACCAATCTCTTTCTGTGTTGCCTTAGATATATTTGCACTAAAATCCTCCTTTTAGCTGTAGTACATCTTAGTGTTTCTATTTGAAGCATGAAAGGAGAATTCTGGGTTTTCAGGATTTTGGAAGGCCTTATTATAATTCCATAGCTTTGTCTACATTTCATTGTCTGTTACAGAGTTTCACCTGAGGCCTTTATGAAAAGTGCAATATTTTGCACCATGGCAGCAATTTAGTCAGAGGTTCTACCACAAACATACCCCCAAAAAATTACTTTACAAAAGACCATAGAAGTGTGGTCACACTGTGGACTGAAAATTACCAGTGTTGATTTGGTTTAGGTCAATCTGTTATTTGTTTGTGCTTTGTAACAGATATAAGCAATATTGAAAACAGATGTCTTTTATTTCAGGATAGGAACCTGGGCCTGGAAGACACCAGGTCTGCAAATACAATTCACCCCACAGACATGGGATACTTGGCAGTTTTCTGTAGTTACAGTTAGGGTCATCCCCATAAAGTCCAAATGACAAGGCCATAGAACACTTCCCTGTAAAAAAGCTGAAAGATTGAAAGCTAAGAAACCCATAGGACACCTGAGGAAGATTGCAGGAGATACCAAAGCTTCTTCATTATTATGCAATGAAATAGTGATGTCTGTGAATTCAGGGAGGATGTGTACCTGGAAGTCTGCATATATATAAGATTAAACCACTACAAATCCTTGTGTGTATGTGCATTTCAGCTCAAAGACAGTTCATTTAATTTCAACGCAGATCTTTTCCTGATGAAGTAAAGTTAAATGGAAATAAATCGCCTTTAAGATAGGAACAATATTATCTGTGCACATTCTTTACCATAATTTAGTGGTTGAATCTGCTGAAACTCATGTCTGAAATCCATGTCAAAGTGTACATGGACTGCTAAAGAAACTTGGGAAAAAAAATGGAATGGTAGAACTGTAGAACAGAACTGTAGAATAATTTAGTATGAATGAGACTTCCAGAGGTCATCCAGTCCAACCTTCTGCCTTGAAACAGGTCCAGTTAGAGCAGCTTGCTCAAGGCTATGTCCAGCTGAGTTTTGACTTTCTTGCCTCCAGGGGTGGAGACTTCACGGCCTCTCTGGGCACCTAGTCCTTTGTTTGACTAGCTGTATGGTGAAAAAGGTTTTCTTTATCTCAGTCAGAATATCCTCTTTTCCACCTTAAGTCTTTTGCCTCTTGCCATCTCACCATGCATCTTTGAGAAGTCTGGCTCCATTTTTCTTTTTAACCTCTCATTATCTGTAGAGAGCAATGTTGGACAGACCAGGGAAGAGGTGCTTCTGAAACAGAAAAATTGACTGGTATTTTCTGTTGGCATGGCTTAACCTCCTGTAGTCATAACAAAAAGAACCCTGATGTGAGTAATGGGATGGAGGGATTTGTAATTAAAACCAATGTGGCAGAAGGCCAGGAAAATAAAGAAATTGTCCTAACTGGGCCATCAGTCCTTGTAATTTAATAGTCATCCCCTGACAATTTACATGTGTTTTGTTGACTAAGCGAACAGGATATTTTGGATATAACAGGATATCATGGAGAATAAAGGCTGTTGCAGAAGCTTTCCCACACACTGTTTGGGAGAGCAATTAAAAAGACAGGTTAACTAGTTTAGAAGACCTTGCACTGGAAAATGTAATTTTAGCTGAACTCTCCTCTGCAATAGTATAGGGAGAAAAATATAACCAGTGAGGACACTGGCCCCAGTCACCAGCATAAGGGTGACAAGCTAAGCTGAAGGCACCATGACCCGAAGAACATGCTTCAGTGGTTAAACACTTCATTCGGGTCCCGAGTTGGCCTTTGCGGACTGCCTCCCACACATTTTACTTTTTGCTTCTGCTGCTAAGCAGGGGCTGTGGTTTGGTAGGGGTGACCATCTGCCTATCCTTCTCCTCTGCAGGGTCAGAGGGTCTTCCCCTGTGTGGGGTAAGAAGCATGGTCCTGGGAGGGTCTTCATCCCCTGACCAGCCGCAGTTGCTCCCTCCACTCCCCACAGTCAGACCCTTTGCTGTTTCTTTGAAAGAACATTTCTGCCTGGGGACTTAAAGTTTAATTTAGAAAAGCAGTAGTCAGAGGCAAAACCCGAGCAGATGGGCCTGGACACCTGATGTGGGGTCTCATTTACATTTTCTAGGATAAGAGTTTAGAGAGAAGAGGAACACATCTGCCCCCTGCATAAGTAGAGAGCCAAGATTAGCAGTGCCTGGGGATCCTGGCTGAAATGCAAGATCCCACACAGATTTTGTTAATGCGGTCATGTTCGTTTAAGTAAAAAAAAAAAGTAGGAAAAAATAAAAGGTTTATGTGAAACACAACTCAGGGGCTTACATAAATTACATGTTCTCCAAAGCCAGGTTGTAGTCCTGCCTTGATCTGCTCTGGTTGAGAATAAAGATGTGCAGACAACAGCTGTATTTTCTGTTGCTTGTCCTACCTTTCTCAAGACTGATGCTAACACAAATCACTTCGCTGGTGCTAAAACACAGCTACGTCTCCCAGAAAGTTTTTAACAAGGACTACCAGAAAATGTGACATTCTTACAAGTGTGAGACCATCACATCTGCCTAAAGTTTATTGGGAGTCAGACTTGCGTGTTTACTTCAGATGGATAGGAACTGCTGTGGCTTTACATCAAGACCTCCCTAAAAGCAGCACAGGACTTTATTGACTAATATAAGGGCTGTCGTTTCTCCTGGAAAATGATGTGTTCAAAACAACAGTTTGTCCCAACATGGTGGGGTGTTGGACTTAGAAGCTGCAAGGGGTAACATTACAGCTTTTCTGAAATGGTTGGTGACTTTTTCAAGCAGTGATGCAAGGCTGATTCAGGGAACTTATCTGTTGAGCCTTTCAGGGGCTGTTTGCTTTCTGCTTAAATTCATGTATTTTCTAAATGGCAGCATGTGGAATGTATCCCTTTCTGCTGAGGTTTCCTGCTGCATAGAGTAATCCATCAACTTTATTTGACAGACAATTTGTTTTAGAGGAATGGTTTTTATTTCAAAATGACAGGGTAGTTATAGATTCCTGAAAAACAGTGTTCCCTGATAGTTTCTTCATGAGGTTCCTCAAGAGGACGTTAGTCTAAGGAACCAGAGTTCCCAGAAGGAGAGAGGGAACTGGTACCTTCTTTTCATTCAGTATTACTTATATGGGCTGACATGTGAGCAGTTGAGCAGAGATCACAGAAGACCTTGCAGTTTGGGCAAACAGAGAGAGGAGAGGGGACCAACTGGCCTTGCAGCAAAATTTAGTTGGGCTACTGTGAAAATAATGCTTGGGTTTTTCATCTGAATTTCAAACATCTGCTTTTTTCCTTAGTGTGGATTCTCCCTCTCTGCATTTACAGTTACTTTACCTTTAGGGTATTTTACCTCTACTTCCCTTTATGTATATGTCTGTCCACATACATATACATACATACATAGAGGTATAGACAAAATGTGTATATAGAGAGGAACCCTATCTTCTGGTCTGCCTCACTACTTCAGAGACAAGTCCTCTACTGACTCTGGTTGGAATCCATTTCTTATTGTCTGCCACCTTCCATCTAGCTCTTTGTGCCTTCCAAATTATCTTTGAGCCTTTAAGCAACTGAGGATGGAAGAAAGCAGGAAAACAGAAGTTCTTCAATATTGAATCTGTTTTTCACTGTGAAGCTGTCCTCCTGAATACACTTGAAATACTTGAGCCTTCCTAAAGAATTTCTTGAGATGGCCTGCAAGGAGCTGGTTGAAATTATTAAATGCCATATTTTCCAAATGAATGTCCAAGCTGAAATATGTCTTGTTTGAGAAACAAAGAGAAAGAAACATAGGTTTGAGCTATTATTAAAAATTCACCCACAATTTGTCATTGTGCTATGAAAGATGTGCAGAATAAACATGAGTCAAGTATATTTAAAGATGAATAATACAAATTAAGGTAATGGAAGAAAATAAACTTACTGCACTTTGTGAAAAGGAAGTGAAGTTTCAGAAAAGTTGGTCAAATGCCGTGTAATGACACCTTACTTATATATGTGTTAAATCTTCCAGAAGAAAATACCTCTTCATTATTTGACAGGCATTACCTATGATATTAACATTTATTTAGGATACTGTAGGACTCTGGAAAACCTCAGCACATTTCTGGTCTTGCTTTTAATGAAAATTTTAGGCCTAATGAAATGCACAAATGAAAAAACTCACATAATGTCTTCCAAGTCACCTTCCCTCTACTTCCTTTCTGTTTGTCTGCTTTCCCTTCCTTCCAGTCTGCTTTTCCGCACAAGCTGGTGCACTATATATAGCTCTGAAATTGAGTGGTGTCTTTGGAAATGCATCTCTTGTCAAGTTTTGCTGGAAGCAGTCCCATGTGGAGGGCTTGCTACTGTCAGGGGCTTACAGGGATTACAAGGGCAGGCAGGGAGCAGAGATTGCAGCTCAGGCGAACAAGGGGAAAGGAGTCGCTGGCGTGGACTTTTCTTAGCATTTCCACAGCTGCACAGACAACTCTCCCCATTTCTCTCAGCTTCCTGCCCACTCCAGAAACCCTCATTACACACATCTGGGTATCAGTGGGACTTTTCTGTGGTACTAGTTTAGTTTGGTCTTGCTTATGCACAAAAGGGGACAAATTACAGTCTAGATTTTGTTGCTGTTGTTTTTTAAAACTCAGCACGGGATCACTTCAGTGGTGTGTCTAGATAGGTGGCCATATTTAGCACAGCCCCTGGGACTTGAGGTGGTCAATCTTTGCCCATGGAAGATAAACATGCACCTGTGGAGACCCTGTGGGAGGACACCATTGCAGAGCTCAGGGGGCTCATGCTGCAGACCCCCTCACCTCCAGGTGTTTGACTCTGTTGCAGAGGTCTGAACTAAAACAGAGGAACATCCCAGAGACTGAGTCCTATATAAAAGCAACACTTTCCCATCTGCCCCAAATCTCATTCTCAGCTCTCCTGTCACAAGCACTGAAGAGTTTCAATCCTCACCTTTCTGGAGGACATGTGAATTTCAGACAAAAGTTAATAACGCAGGCTTCAATTGCATCACTGAGGTTTGAATCTCTTCAGAGTGATCTGGCTCAGTTCTATGAATCTCTAGCCCCTATTAATGTGTTATACCTGAATTCATTTCCTTCTTCCCCTGTTTCCTCAGATATTCTTATGCCTTACTGTAGTCACAAAAAATTCACTGCTCTAATCCTGTTTTCTTGGTTATTAGGTAATGTGGTATGCTCAAAGGTGACTGGGTGATTGAAATTGTATTGCTTAATTTAATATCCTGATATAGAGGTTAACATTTGAGCCATTGTGGAATAAAACAAACAGAAAAGACTTCAACAAACTCAGCAGGGAGGGATATTTATTCTTTCTGTGGTCAGTTTCCCACAGACCTTAAGGAAAACAGCTGAGGTGATCCCTCTAGCTGCAGTACAAACTGGCAGCCATTAGAACATCTGTGAATTATTTACTTGAACCAGTCCCAAACTGAATATGAGCCCATGATTGACATGGAGACCAAAGAAAGACCCAAATATCATGCCACCATTATTTGCATCACAAAAGCACTGATATTTTATTTCGGTGCTCCTCCATTAAAAGTATTTTTTAACTAAGAAGGGACACTTTAGACCTGCAATGCCGCTACAAAAGTAGCTGGTTTAAATCCACCAAGATACTGAAAACCTTTGCTTGTCAGTCCCAGTGGGACAGGCAGGCAACTATTGCTTCAAAGAATGAAAGCAGCCACCCTCCAGAGTCATGGAAACATTATGTCTGGTTGAAGTGCTGGAGGAGAGTCCACTCATAAGGGTCATCCTATAGACTTCAGGCTTCAACCTCAAAAGTTGTAACTGCTGGAGTCCAGCATGGGCTGAATTCTGAAAGTCCATGGCACAGGGGTACTGGGAAGAAATGCATCCTCATAGACAGAAACCATGGCATAGAGTGGGAGGTGCTGCCAGCTGCATGTTTGCAGGGCTAGATTTGGCACCACACTTGTTTTCCATAGGTCTGTTGTTTTGGTTGTTTGGGTTTCTGTTTGTTTCATCATTTGAAATCGAATTTTATTGTTGTTTCTGGAAAACTTGAGATAGAACAAAGGCCATTTTGTATTTAGACCCCTTCTGTTCTCTGAAGTCTTACCAAGCTGCACTGAATGACAGCTCTACTAGCTGGTTTCAGAGCAGAAAAAAAATGCATAGCAGCAGAAATTCCCTGTTCTGCTAATAAAATCTGAAAAGGGCTTTTATGAAGCCAATGATCATATTGTGGACTGGTAGGTGTAATTGCCAAGGCTAGTATCAGATCTTTGGGATTTGTGGACTCTCATGAACTAAGAGAGTTTTCCTCAGTTTTATGTTTTCATTAATCCAGTCTCACTGTTAAATGTAACAGTATTTATCTACAATTTTTTATCAGTTCAAAGTGCAGAAAGTGAAAATAACTGACAAAATCATCTGAAGCATGTCTGCAAATGTCCCTACAAGATGGCAGAATACAGCAGATACTTGATCAGCCATTAAGAATCATTACTGGGTTAATTTGTGTGAAATGAAAGAAGTTGTGAATACAATCTCTTAAACAGCACTCAGCTAAATGGGTTATTTTTCCATTGGTAGGAATATTAGCATGTATCTTTAGTGTACTGCAGGAGGAAATGGCAAAAATGATCACAGTCATCTTCATTTTAATGCTGGAGAAACATGATGAGTGGTGAATGATTCCTAATATCATAACTGTTTACATAAAAGGAGATGAAAGTGTAACTGGAGAGCATTGTTCACATTCATTCTTTCTTAGATCCATCATTCTAGCATGCTCTTTTCTCTTGCCTTCCTAATAACTTCACATTTGATCCTCAAAACATGGAAAAGCAAATTTTCAAATATTTCTGACATGCAAATAGCTATTTCTTCAAACATCTTGAAAATCAAAGAAAACATTGTGGGCAATTTCAATAAAACAACTTATTAAGTTAAAATGAATCTAAATATATTTTGTGTTTTCTCTCTTGTACGGTATACGCAGGTGTGCAATTCACTACATAAATGCACCATACAAGTGCATAGAGAAAAGCATGTTGTGGGTGAAATGTACAACTTGCCACGCAATCACCTAGTATTGAGAAACCACTGCATTTTCTGAACACACAAGCTCCTTCCATCTGCTGGGGCATTCAGCTGAAAAGGCTGCAGCTGTAGCTAAATTGCTGAGTAAAATCTCCATTCTCAGCACTGGGAGAGATAGATATCATACCTCTTCAGAATGACTGCTGTTGCTTCTGATTTGGCCATTGAGCTGCGTTGATATGGCAGGTGATAAAACAGAAGTTCATCAAAGATATCGAAGTGCTATCCTATTTGCTGATTTTTATTCAATGATCTGGTAACATTGGTCTGGCCATAACACAACCAGTAGGGCAGGCATGGCAGGGAGGTGCCTTGCAAACAGGGAACGCTATCAGCAGCAGACCTTGCTCTGTTCAACACACTGCATCTGGCTGCCTATCACATCCCCAGGAAGCTGCTCTGATCTCTCAAGCATCAGCTTGTGTCAGCAGAAGTGTAGCAGGGATGCAATGAGTTCCTCGGGGTCGGTTGGATACAGTACGACATGGAAGGCTCTCAATTCTTCTTGACATCTTGGTGTGGCCACTGAGGGTTTGTTCTTTGCCCCAGGAGAGTATATGCATGGGTTTATTTCAGATGATTCTATTCCTTCTTACGAAAAAAGTAGAGCTCAGTCATTGCCTTTCAAACGTAGAATGTCAATATCAACCATTGGGGAACAAAAGAGGGACTCCTTGGAGTCAATTTTCCCTGTACCATGTCCTGAACCATCACTGACAGCAGTCTGGCTCTTAATATCTTCCACTAGGGCAATTCAGGCTGATCAGATGTTGTCCATTCTATACCTTACAGCTTGACTTTTTCTCTGAAACAATGCTTCAAACAAGCAAAATCTTCTTTGTTTCAAATAAAGCTGATGGGTAGTGCCTAAATCTTTTTAGCAATCATTCATATTGTGGAAGACCACTGTCGTGTTCACTCCTTCAGTTACCTTTTCTCCACCTAAGGAAACACAGTTCTTTCAATTTTCATACAGTGGTCATGTTCTGTAGACCTCTTCATTTTCTTATTTGTCTCTTCTAGTGTCTCTAATACTTTCTAGAGATTTCCTAAAGAATAATGCCTTAAATAAAGCGTGTTTATCTAGCTGAGGCCCATCAGATGATGCATAGAAAAGAATAATTTCCTCCAGCGTCTTATGCATGACGTTCTGCCAGTATGGCTATGGCTAGTTATCTCCTCAAAGATGTAACCGGGTTGGTCTGATGTGATATATTCTTGACAAATCAACGTTGGAAGTATTTTATCATATTCATTCTCTTCTAGATGTTTATGAATAGAATATGCATTCATCTGTTTTAGCATCTTCCAGATACTAAAGTTATCCTGATGATTCTCTACTTCCCCAGGTCATATTGTTGTCCTATTATTAGTAGTAGGTACTGCATTTGACCTTCTCCTGTCCTTAGAGATTTTCTGTGTCCTTCACAAGTTCTTGAATAATAACTAATAGTTCAGAAAATCTTTTGGCTACTCCCACCTTCTCAAGGTTGAATTTCAGAGGCCTCTTTACCTTGAGTGTTTTTAAATCATCCAGATTTTTCTAGCCTTTCTTACTATGCCCTATATTTATCCCTGTGTTACAAGTATTTGCACTAGGCAAACACCAGTGACCACATCAGTTTTCCACCAGTAAAATAAAACCAGAAGGATTTCACCAAGGTCTAATTTAATACCATGCAGCTAACCTGGGTGTTTATCATCCCTTCATATTTATTTTTAATCCAGTGACTGCATACAGTTAACAGAACAATTTTTGGCACCTCCTGTTTTCTCCAGTTGTTTAAATATGTTCTTGTGGTTTCAGCTTCTTTGAACTTCCTCCTGTTCTACAGATTTGTTTCAACTGATTGCGGAATATTTTCAGTCAGAATTTGCTGTACTAGTTATTAATGGTTTACAGTTCATGAGCTACATTCATCATTAATTAATCATTTCCAACAGTATTTTGTTTGGCCTTCTGGTACAGCAACTGTATATCTCTAATGTTTTGGGGACAACAAATCTTCAGAAAAAAGGGCTCTGGGACTAGCAATGGCTGTTGTGGTTATTTCCTTAATATTTCAACATGTGCAAAAGGCAACATGGCCCAGTGAGAAGCTGTGGAGAATTTTTGTGTTTTGTGGAGGTTTGGTTGGTTGGATTTTTTTTAATTGAGACTGAGACAGAAAGCAGCATTCAGCTGGTAAGTTTCCCCAGTGTGTGTCTCCTAGCTGCACCAATACAGCAGAAGACTAAGAGCAGTCTCTATGACTAGAGGAGGGGTGCCAGGATTCTTTAGCTGTGTTTGTAGTTTATACTGGGGGAGATATCCAACTGTGAGCACCCTGAAAAACAGCTCTCCTGGGAACTGGCATAAGGGAAGGCAGGCAAAAAAAGTGGAAACAAGCTGACCAGAAAGGTTGTAGAGTCTCCATCCTTGGAGATACTCAAATCTGACTGGAGACGGCTCTGAGCAACATACTGTAGCTGACCCTGCTTCAGCAGGTGGTTGGTCCAGATGATCTTCAGAGGTCTCTCCTTACCTCTATCTTTTGGTGACCCTGTGAGGTGGCAGTTACCTCAGCCCTGACCCTCTATTCATGTGGCTGAAGAAGTGGCCCTTCATCTAAGATGAAGAAGACAGAACAGTTTCCATCATCACATCCTGTTCTCTGTCACACATACTTTCCTAAAATTTTTGCCAGTTCCAGATGAAGTCCACCATGCTGGGTTTCAGGTTCAAAGCTGAATCTTTGATTACAATAATTATCAATCTATGTTTTACTTCAGAATGAACAAAATTACAATATGTCTAAAATTGTTCTCACAACATGGCTAAAGGCATACACTTTGTCCTGGTTACAATAAATACATTTCCCAGTGTACACTGTTCAGTATTTCGTCTTTCTGTTACCCTGTTGTGAGCTTTTCCTTTGAGTGGTTGTTCCAATAAACAAGCAATTACTGGAAAATTACTTTTATCCCTAAACTGTTTCCTTTCAAGCTTAATAAATCTTTCTTTAACTTTTTATTGTATAATATTCCTCACAAAATCCAAATAATTTTTCTTTATTCTTTTGGACTAGGTCCACATCAAGCCCTGTGAAGGAAATAATGAATCAATTGATCAATTAGTTGGATCAATAGCTCTGTTTTGGCATTCTGCATTAAGCAGTAACTAATTGTCCAATCTTAAATGCTTTTAAAAACATATCTAGAAAATCAATAACACTGTAACTGCATTTTAAACAGAAGAATGAACACAGCTATGCAAGAGGAAATGGCAGCCATAACCTAGGTATGAGCCACAGCAGTAGGGTTTTCTGCTGTTTTCCTTTTTGCTTTTATGTGTATTTATTCACATTCTTTTCCAGACAGTCACTTCCATTTGTATGAGGGAAATCAATAGCTCACACAGAGCTTTAGTAACAGGTGACCATAGGAGATAGGGGCTTTGGTGGGAACTACCAAAGCATGAACATGTGCTCCTTGGTGTACCACAAGGTCTTCCTAATCCACAGTGAAATCCCAGTCAAAGAGCTGGGAGGTGTACCCAACCAAGGTAAGCTGGCCCAGCTTAGTCTCTCTTCCTCTGTGTTCAAACTTCTTATTTTCACTCATTCTTCACATTTTTCCACCCCCCAAGTAGCAATTTCTCCTGCCCTATTAAAGTGGTGTTTCAATCTGTTCTATGGTGAAGCTCAACACATTGCTCCAGCTACCTGTTCTTGTGAAGGTTTCCTCTCTAGTATGTTATTGAATCCCTCAATGGACAATTTTCGCATTTGGAGCCCAAAGTATTTAGTTAACTGCTCCAGTAGATGCTCCTCCAACCCCGCTCAAGTTTTGCAATAGCTAACTTTGTATCAGAATGTTGTGAAAATCTTAGGGTAGAAACAGACAAAACAGATACACCCAGAGGTGATTTAGTAAGTACTGATGTTCTCTGGTAAACTAAAATTGCCTGTGTGAAATCCTGGCTTCACCAAGGTACATGAGAATCTTGGTACTGATTTGAATGACGCCAGGATTTACTCCTTCTCTCAGATCAGGCACAAAATCTGGTGGGGTCTTTTTGTTAGACATTGTTTAACAAGCAGTCTGAGAACGAGTTTCTTGACTGTAACTTCTACCACACTTGAGTCTTCATACAGGTCTGTGATATCACATTTTCAGTGAGCAAGAGATGCATGACACGTTACTACACATGGATATCATGCTAGATTTGCTCCCTTCCCTGGAGAGGGCTTATCCCAAGAAATAGTTCTCACAGCTCTATGTGTAGTGTGTGCCTTTTCTTGTTTATGACAGATTTCCTCAATGAATGAACAGTTCAAGGCAACTCCATATAATGTGTATCATTCATTTAATGAGCAGATCAAGATGATTTCATATGGTGTACTGTAATACAAGGTAAATGATCCTTTTCATTTTAGCTCTTTCAAAATCACATTATACAAAATATGACAGAGGTGGAAACTGCCTATGTAATAGATTTGGACTTGCTTGAAGTAATTTAGGAATATTATCTGTGGGATTGGTTATTGAGCTGTCTGCTCCATGCATATGTATTCATACAATGAGTTAATTCAATAACTGGAGTGTCAGGAAATGTGCCTAGGAAGAGTGAGAATTGAAACCATATATATATTCCGTAGGAGATACTTCAGGTAAAATACAAGAGCTGTTAAATTTGATGCTTTTATTGCAACTGCCTGTGGAGCTCGACAAGTGTAGTTAGGTGTCCAAGCATGTAAAGGAGCAATGAATTTTGATTGGGCTTAAAGGAAGACCCATAAAGGAGAAAAAGGAGTCTAGTGGTGCAATAAGATGACCCCAGAATTGAGAGAGTACTTGAGAATTTAGCCCCTGTTTAAACACTCCAGAGACTAACTCCTAAAGTAAAGATAGAGCTTTAGCAATTTTAAAAATCTTCTTTTAGATTTTTTTTCCTTCTGCTAAAATTAAATAGTCATTTTAAAACAGTTCTTTGGCCTACCTCATTCCCCCTCGGTCACGGCTTCCAGCAGGGAGGAACTGGTTAACTTGCCATGTCAGACCTGAGTGTCAAATGTGGTTGTATCTTAAGAGTCTGATCATCTGGGGCTATCTAAGAGGGAGTAATTCTAATAATCTGCCCTAAAGAGGACTAAGGTGGAGATCTGAGATAAAGAACAAAGTCCAGGGAGGCTCTCACAGGCATCACTTTTCCAGGTGTCCTGGGTTAAGCAGAGACAGAGTTAACTTTCTTCATAATAGCTAGCAAGAGGCTGTGTTTTGGATTTGTGCTCAGAAGAAAGCTGATAAGAAGTGATGTTTTGTGCTGCTGCCAAGGTTGGCAGACCAGGGAGGAAGCACAGCTTGGTTACTAGCTTAGGATTTGATCTTAGCTTCAAGACTGAGACCCAGAGTGGCCAGTAATCTATTCCATAACATACACATCATGCCCGGTACATAGGTGAGGACCCTCCAGAAGATCGCCCCTTTTGTTCCGGGTCCCTTTGGTTTCCAGATCTCTCTTGGCTCCGGATCATCTCGCTCCAGGTGGTTGCTCTCCCAAGGCCTTCCTCCCCCCACCCCCATCAGCTCTTGGTCTGGGACGCTTGGACTGTTATCTCCATTCTGTGAGTGCAGTTTCGGGACTCTCCCTGCTCCGGGATCGTTAGTCAGGAGCAGGCTGAGCCTTGGTTATTGGGTGGGGAGGGGGGGGGGAGGCAGTATCACTGTTGTTCTCCCAAGGCCTCCCCCCCCACACCCGGCCAGCTCTCGGTCTGGAACACTCGGACTGTTATCTCTGGGAATGGTGCACCCCCTGCCTGGGGGAATCATGAGTGTGGTTTTGGGACTCTCCCTGTTCCGGGATCATTAGAAGGGAACAGGCTGAGTCTTTATCATCAGGTGGGGGGTGGGGAGGAGGGGGGCAGTATCACTGTGTATCACTCATTTGTATATTTGAATATACCATTATTTTCAATATTATTGTAGTTTAGTTATTGAATTTTCCTTATCTCAACCCACGAGTCCTTTTTTCCTTTTACCCCTTTAACTCTCTCCCCTATCCTCGGGTTGGGGGGGCAATTGTATGAGCGGGTGCGTGGCTTTGGCCCACAGCCAAGAGCCAAGCCATTACACCAGGACAGTAAGATAACAAGAGAAATGATAGATCAGATGATGAAATGATGAGTATTGTACTGGTTAAATAGGTTATTTTGCTGAATTTGAGCTGAGCAACATGAGAATTTAAGATGACTGGAAACAGAAAACATGTAAACTAGATAAACGTGCCAATGACATTTTTCAAACTGATCATGGCAGCTGACCCTCCAGAAAGAATGTTTTCAGTCCCACAGGTGTCTCAGATCACCAGATAATCAAAATATCTTTCTTGAATCCACAGAAATTCTCATATGTGATTTTAAAGGACGCACTGCAAACTATATTTTATCAGACCTAGAAATATTTTACATTTCTGTTTAGTCAGTTGCAACCCTCAGATCTATGTGTAGGTGAATAAGCTCATAGGAACCTGAGATTTTGTTGCTTCCTATGCAAGGATCACCACTGGTTTATAGAAGGCCTGATCCAAGTGTTTTTGGGGCTGCAGCTCCAAATTCTATCAGTTGGAATTTGCTTTTGCAGAATAAGATGGACATGAATAGCAACCTGGATCCCAGACAAAGAAAAATGTACTGTCCATCACCATGTGCTTGAGACAGAGGGCACAGACATGCTGTTTTTTCTGCTTCGCTGTGCTGGAGATGAAACAGTGCCATAACAGATACTTCTACATCCTCATCTATTGGCTTGGAAGGCAGGACATGAATTTTGAGACAGACACCAGAAAGCACAGTACAAGAGTGCTCTTCCATTCATAGTCCTGCCCATCCTCTATAATTAGCTAATGAAAATATTTTATTATTTCAATACTAAGGCAAAATTATAAAAGGAGAGCCCGCATGCAAGCCAGATACCATATTTAGTTTCTTAGATAATGGATTAAATAAGAAAAACTCAACTTTAATTTTAGGGATCTTAACACAATAATCTTTCTCACTGACTGTCTTTCCTTATAATTCATAAATTCATTGATTGCCTTAGTTGTTTCTCTTTGTACTGGTCACCATTCATATCATGCGTTCCCCTCAGCTCAAGAATGTTGTTCTGAAACTGAGTGTTTTCAGAAGATTATTTTTCCATGAGAAGGACATAAAAAAATTACCATGGGTGGGAGTGGCACAAATACATTGTGACGTATTTTAGCTTGAAACCCTCTGTGGTGGGAGATGTTTTACTGTAAAATATTTTTTTCTCTAGGGTTCCTCTATGCTTTTCAAGTCCACATCTTTCTGCAATGTAAGTACGCAAAATACATCCTACAGAAATTTAATTATTTCTGAACATTGCCGGTCAATCCAGAGTAGAGCTAGTATGCTGGACTCTGCTCATCTCTGTCTAATACCATTGTCTCCAGCAGCAAATCCCTTGAATGACATCAGCCTGATATTTCTTTCGAATGCATATTTTTCATTGACTTCCTTTCATGAAGGCAGAAATGTGAAAAGATACTCAATATCTTGTAGTCTTTAGCTCCAGACCCTTGAGATAAAATAATAATTCAACATGATTCTGTAGAAAATAGGAGAAAACAGGTGATTCCAACAAGAAGTAGTGGAAGTACTACTTGTAGTAGTTCTAGTACTAGTAGTATTAGTTGGAAGTAGTTTTTTTAGAACATTAAAAGTCTGATTGACAAAAGCAGCCTGATACTTTCTGTGAGGTTGGACATTCCTCAAAATACTATCCTATGGAAACACAATGTATCAGTGCAGCATCTCTTCAATGAACAAATCACTGTTCATTATAAACTTGAGGTGTCCAGTTAAAAGACTTTGTAAGGTATTTCTGTCATTTGGCTGTAGTCTGGAAGCGATCAACTCACGGATGTCTGGGAAGAATGAAGTCACAGCAGATGAAGTTCATAATGCCTCAGAGGATGGAGACATTATGAATAACAGGGAATATACTACAGAAAGATACAGTAAATGATGCAGTCAAAAAAGTCCATCAAATAGAGTCAAATGAAGAACATAAACCCAACAATTAAAAATGTAAGTTTATACTTAATGACTGAAACCTGTATTCTGGGAAACAGAAAGTCTGTGAAGAACTTAGAAGACATTATAGATAACCTCTCAGCAAGATCTCTTTTTTATCAAGATCAGGTATCTGCTTAAAGAGTTTATTCCACCTCTACCCATTAATCACTGGGCTTCATGCAGGAAATTTTAGGGTCGGTAGAGGAGCTCCAATCAAGGAATGACTAGTCTCTTCAGACTCTAAAAATCTATGATTCTATTAAGTTAAATGCTCTGGTATAAAAATCTTGATTCATTCAAAATAATGTATCTACTTAGGAGAATCTGTCACAGGATGTACAATACGAGCATAATTACTTCTTCTAGAAATGTCCAGCTGCGAGGTAAACAAAATTACTAAATTAGATCAAAAGTCCACCCTACAAGAAAAAAACCCCAAATCATAACAAAAGAGAGGTACTAAAGATAGTTCTACTAAAGAAGCTCAATAAATATACTTTTAAAAAAACCACATTCACTGCAGGGATCCTTTTATTCTGCAGAGGCAGAACAGCCAAAGATTAAGACTTATTCTGCAAGCTTGAATCACTCAATTTGATTTTAAAAGTCATTTAATCTTTTAATAAGTATTAAACATGTTCAAGTTTAACATGGAGAAATCATAATATTTCAGCGTTCTGCTCTCCCCTGGTTACACTCAATTGAAAGGCTGTAACCAAATATTAAAGAAAAAAGCATCACTTTCCTGAAGTCAAATCAAATTGTGGTTTGTGGCAGCAGCAGCACATAATCAAATTGCCATTTATTTCACTTCAGAGCCAATTCTGAATTGATTGACAAATTAAGTCATCATTTGCTTTTTTTTTTTTTTTAATGACAAAAATAACTGCCTTTGCTTCATTTGTTTGATCCTAAGTTCACGAGACCATGCAGGACACTGCATAGAAAAGTAAACTGCTGCTTGCCTTAATGGCAAAGTGGAAACCTTTGAAGTAGCTGAGTACAGCTGAAAAGACAACATCCATTGCTTGCCAAGTCTTTTTAGACCTTTGATTACTAAGAGACAACATGTTCAAGATGAAGGTTACCTAAATGTTCCAAGTGCACTTTCCCTAAACTTTGCCCTGTCTCTTTCAGCAGGGCTAGTGGCAACAGACCCCATCCCTACAAGCACTGCAGTCAACAACATCGCTTTGTACAGCGCATCACTGGTCTCTCACTGACAAGTCAGTGTCCTCCTCACACAACCTAATGACTTGTTTCTGAGGGCTGGACCTTGCCTGTGAAGTCCCCAAGCCTGGGTTGGTTTCTGAGAACTGGGGCTCTTCACAGCATGTGTTTTTGAACAAGGGTGGTGGCATTTCATAGCCATTGCTAAGCCACATGTCTGGGATCTTCGTGTCTTTCTATCTTTCTGCTTATCCTGGACTTCCAAGCTGTTAAAGCCCAGAAGAATCCAGGTCTCTTCTCGGTGTTTCCCATCAGCTGAGATTCTCTGAAGAGCAGCCCACAGGTAAAATCAGATGCAGAGATGTGGAGGACTTTCCGGTGTGAATATGCACTAATTGTCAGCACTTCCCGTTCACTTTGCCTTGAAAGGTACCTCAGTACAGTCAAGGCTCAGATAAACCAGACTAAGGTGGCGCTCTGCAGGGATTTCCTGGGATTGCATTTTGGACAAACAGATTTGATTTTTATTTCTTTGACTAGCGGTAATATGTCCTTTAGATACATAGTTTAGCTAAATTTTATTTCTGCTCCTTTTAAAGCTGTAGTTTAATAAACAGGAGCCGGCAGCCACGTTGTAATTCTGTAAGGTCATTCTCTAGAAGAAAACTATTTGCTTCATTATCGGCGTAAATGTTCGGGTTTTTGTGTGTTATCATAATAGCAGCATTTTTGGAAAACTGCTGATTCCTCTCACTCTTCAGAGTTCTGGCAGCTGGCCTTTAACAGCCAGAGTCCCTCCCCAAAAAGCTGCTGAAACAATCATGCACAAGACAAAGCACTAACTAGAAATACTAAATATTTTTATTCACGTATTTTTCTTGGAAAGTGCTCTGTCCTTTTGGGGAAAACAACAACTACTACTACAAAAAAAAACCAAAAAACAAACCCCCACACCCCAAAAAATCCCACAACAGGCAAGGCATCTGGATGTAAAAAGGCCTGGGGAGAGCAGAGGAGTTTGCTTTCAGCTTTTTCTGTTATACTGACAACTAGAAAGTTCTTGGTTATCAGAGGAATTTTGTACCTTTGGTCAAAGCATTATCTCACAGTGAGGCTGTAGCAAAAGTGGCTTGTAGCTTTTGTAGCTTGCAGTTTGCAGTAACCATAAGTCAGAGAGATCCTCCTTGCAGCTTGGAGGGTGGTAAATGAGTGGCACTAATCTGTGTTGGAATATAGTTTTATAGTTCTTATCAACCACTGGACTGAACAAAGACCTTTGATCCTGGCTCATCTTCTAGGCATGTAATGGAGATGGTTGACTAGGCAAACATATCTGACAAGCTCCCCAAAAATCGGTGGAGAAACAGGCCTTCATAATATGTTCTTGGCAGTTCAGCCAAAGACATAGTCAAGCTCAGAAAACACCACAGAAAAGAGAGTTACAGATAGATATGCCATCACAAATGGGGCTAAATTATTATTTAAAGTAATGATTGCGTTTCTTATTTTGCAAAGTCTGTTTCTGCTTAAGTCACACTGTTGCTTCTTTTCTTACACCAAGCTCACCTAAAATAGAAATATTTTGTTGCCATAGCAATGTTGCTCCCTCTGTAATTCTGTTATTTCAGGCTCTTTGCAAACTATGCTGCATAGCCAGAATTCAGAGATGGAAAAACATTTCAGATCATTTCTTCCATCCTTTGGGCACCATGTAGTTGGTGTCTAAGGCATGTATCAGATGACAGTTTGTTCAGGGTGTTACCTAGTGTCACTGGAAGTGATCCAAATTGCAGTGAATTTAATAAAGAGTTAAATAATACAGATAAATATTTGTGTTACTATCGAAACTAATTTTCAACTTCCCAGTTTTCCCTTTCAGCACAGAATAAATAATCCACCCTGAAGAACTCCTTCCTTACTTTAATGTATTTATACATAATCAATATGCTAAAAATGGAGTGTATAACTCTCCATCAGCTTCCAGCATTTCTGTGACTGCTCTCAGAGAGTGTTTTCTGCTGTCACCTCTGGCTCTGTTTACTTGACTCATGACACTGGAAGACCTGACTGAATATTTGGGCAAAAACCTTTCACATCTGGTAACTGCCTTAGACTGAATATATTTTTTATGTTCAGTGACATGCAACTAGTGTATAAATAACAATGCCAAAACAGGCTTATACCTTCATTACACAGAGCAAAAAGATGGAATATCAAATGAACTAATACACAACCAATAACGGGCGAGGGAAGTGTTGGTCATAGTTACACTGCTTGCAATCATGTACCATTTTGCAATGAATAGTAGGAGTTGCTTCTAATCAAATGTATTGTCTTCACTTACATATTCTTACCCAAAGACACTTTTTAATATAATGTCATTTACAGTGCAATGAGAAACATAGCGTCACTGTCATTGCAGGAGCTGAAATGCACTAAGAGCTTTCTCCTCAGGGGAACATGAGAGTGCCACACACCACAGACAGCCTGACTTGTTTTTCAGTCCTCAGGAACTCAACTAGCTCCTTCTGTTTCCAGTCTCTGCTTAAAAACCACCTTCTAAAACACACTGTTGAATGCACCAGCAAGGCTATTTCTGAATGTCTATACATGAATCATAAATCATAAACAGAAACACAATCTGGGCCTTATAACATTTACCTCAGTCACTATTTTCCTATCTTGGCTTCAGAAAGAAAGAAATCTTTAATAATAACCTTATAAACAACTCAGGCTCTAAATATGTCAGGGAGCTAGGCTGCTATAACACTGAGCAGAAATTAGCACTGTCAACAGTGGGGTGCTTGCTTCACCTCAGGGTTAGATTAGTAGAGCTGTTTTTATTACCAGGCACTTAAATCTCCCTGTTCTTTCTGTCACACCATGCTTTAAGCTACTCTATTTAAAATAACAGTTTACTGTAACTGTTGAATACAATAATTCATGTTAATTGAAACTGTTCTACTTGCCACCGTTGCCTTGATATTTAACACAAAGTCTGTGGGGAGGAAAGGAATTGCAGATGCTGACACACTGGGCTCAGGGCTGCTGAGCTGAAGAAGGACATGGTTCCCAGGACTTAACTCTCCAAGCCAAGTCTAAAAGAAAACACTGGAGAATTTGCAGGAGAATTCCCCTGGTGCAGCCAAATCACTGGGCTTCTGATTGTGCAGTAGCTGTAGTCTGGAACAACATCATTATCATCACACCCAAATATCAGCCTCCAGATTTGTAACAACACAGAAATCAAACAATCACAGAGCTCATCTCGATCCACTGTTTCGTCTCTGTCACCACCAGATTCATCACGGAAACACACTAATTTCTCCTACATAATAGGTGTAAATCTTCTGCTTTATGTGAAGAAGCTATTAAAAGATGATGACTTCTGAGTATGAATAAACCAGCCAGTTTTGAGAATCCTGAAAACACAAATCACATGCTTGAACTGCACCTTGCCTTCATGCATGCCTGGTGCCTGACTTCAACTTACAGATCCTGGCAGAAGCATACTTCCCGAGAGAAACGTAGGCTTTGCAAAGCAATTATACCCATGGATCACTCACAAATATTTAAATCTTGCCTGAAGAATGATTTTCAAAGAAAAAACAAATTGCACAGATTACTACCACCCTCTCAGTGAAAACACAGGATCACAAAAACCAGTGGTATATGTGTGATGTTATCTCACTCTGTGTTAATTGAGATAAATTTATTTTAAAAGACAAATTAATTTTCCCTCCATGCTGGCACATGGTGAAGGATGCTGCCGGGCCAACTTCTGCCCTCAGGAATGTACATGCAATGCCTACAGAAGTCATACACAACCATGTAAGAATATAATTTGACTTAAAGGCCAGAAGCATTGATTGCTTAAAGGTCTTCTGAACTGGGTGAGCAGGAGGGAGAAATTTGCTTTTAGTTTAGCAGAACAAGGAATGAAGGACAATGACTTTGCAGGTAATCAAACACAAAAACACCAGGTGTTCTAGAATGGCGTGTAAATGAAGAGGAGTGGGAGCAGTTATAAACTTGCACTTGATGGTACCCTAGGAAAACGAAAGTGGAAATGTTGGTAAGAGTTTCCCTAGTGAAACAGGCTGTACAAACATTTCAGAAGGAGAAAAATAAATTCTTCTAATGCAGAAAGAATTCTGTAGATCTCCTTTTTTAGTCTCCCTGAAGTCCAGGGGAATGAGGGCAGACTGCTGCCCTTATGCTGTTCGGGACAGCCCTCATGAAAAAGCAGCACAAACCTCAATCCAAAGGAGCACTAATTTGGTGTGGCAAAAAACTAAATTAAGCATTTTAGAACTTCACTTTCTCAGCAGGCCGACAGCACCCTTTACAAAACTG
Organism: Syrrhaptes paradoxus; assembly: GCA_013400615.1. Classification (NCBI taxonomy): domain Eukaryota; kingdom Metazoa; phylum Chordata; class Aves; order Pterocliformes; family Pteroclidae; genus Syrrhaptes; species Syrrhaptes paradoxus. The sequence continues at coordinate 29,540 of VZTO01008254.1, read as the reverse complement.
ACTTGCAAGCACATATTGAATTTCCAAACACCACTAAAACAGATGGATAGAAAACTTCTATTGAATGGTGTGGCTATCTTCGCCAAAGTCTGCTGAGCCACAAGTGCTTGCAAAGGCAATTCAAGGTGCTCTTGTCTCCTTGGAGCGCAAAGCAATACCAGGGAGAATCTGATTGCTAACTATGCATGGGAAAGGGCTTTCTCCTGTCTTGCTCCCAGAACCATCTAAACAAGAGCACCTTGACGTATGTTGGAGGTGCCTCAAAAGCTGCGCTCATCTGGGCTACCTGTGCTAATGTACGTGGGATTCTTGGCTTGATGGCTGTCTCTCTCTGCCAATGAGGTACATGCTCCAAATACTGTGGAACCCTCAGATAAAGCAAAAAGACCGACCATTTCTTTTCTCATCTTGTTCCTCCAACTTTCTGTTATACTGATTATTATCATTTGGCTGTCCTGCAGTACTGTCCATGGATNGCAGGAAGCTTGCTTGGTGCGTGACGGGTGTGGGGTAAGGTGCAGGATGGACCATGTTGGTGGCTATGCTAGTGCTCTGCTTCCTGGTTTCTTGGTGTGAGTGGCAGTCAAATGTATCTTTAAATTGGTTTTGAGCAACTAGAGGACTTTAGATTCAAAGCCTTTATCAAAGATTGATTTTCTCTGATCCTTCCTCCCCCCTGCAGAAAACACCTAACTAAATAAATGCAGGCACACAAACGTGCACACATGCACCCCCCTCAAACAACAGAGAAGACAACATTACTTGCATAATTAAAGCACAGAAGCCAAAACATGGCTCAGGGAAGTGCATGCAGGATTGTTCCCTTGAAAACACAGAGATAAACAGTCACAGGTACAGGTACCTCTCAGAAAACAGGGATCTCAAAAAGGTCAGATTATCTTCAAACATGTTACAACTTTAACCAAGTAACTAACCCTTTAAAGATTCTTCAGCATTACTAGAAACTTGCTGTTGGAGTTTTACTGTATACTCATTTGCCTTCTAGTGGAAGATGACTGAGATTTTAAGTGTTTGCTTATGGGTTGTGCAAAAAAAGCCTGAGGTCTAATGATTTAACATTAAGCAGTAGTTTCAAGATGAATGCTGGAAACCGGAGAAATCCCTCTTAGGTATTTATGTGGTTTAAAGACTAAGTGAACTGCATACTTCCATTTAGTAAATCTGTGGTCAACTTGATCACTTTAATATGGCAGCTGAGGTGGTAGGAAGAGGAAGTGAAGAGATTTATTGAAAAACCATCAACTTAAGTATGTATCAGACCACAGAAATATTCCAAAGTCCCCAAAGGCCATTTTTGCTGTTTTCCTGGCCATGTAGGTATTTGTGTATATATATATGTCTAGCTTAAATGGTAAGTAATAAGAGATAATAACAACCAGCTGGTTCCCGTAGAATAGAAAGTGACTAACAGAGTAGCTGCCATTCTGCTTTCTCTCACTCTCCTTGTCAGAGTTTCTAAGTGTTTGTTTAACGAGGTATATTAACAACACTATTATGACTAAAAAATATTAAACCCCAAAACCTCACTAGGAGCTCTGTTGAGCAGAGATTTAATTTCCCAGGTTGTGATTTTCCAATAGAGCTGCCATCAGAGCCATGGAGAGTCTTCCCCAGTCAGAAATGCATGACATGATATGTGGGGTATACTTTACTGCTGCTGGCATGCACTTTCTAAAGCCTTAGCTGGTCACAGCTGGGGCTGTCAAAGTTTTCAGTCCTCTATGTACAGCATCCCTGCATGAGACATTGCCAGTAAACTCAGTGTAAGTCAAAAACTGGTCCGGAGTTTGTAGGTTGCAAGAAATACTTCTGGAAGTCATGGTGCATATTGATTTCCCTGGCATTGTATTTGGGGATTTCCTTCCCATTTCCCAACAAAATGCCATCAACTGAGCAGGATTTAGGCATGTAGTTTCCACTGGCTTTGCTAGAGATCACATTGCATCACACAGAAACTTGTGCATTGATGAAAATACAGAGATTCCTGATAATTCCGTTACAGGCCTGTTCCTGTACAGGTGATGTTAACAAGAGCTTTACTGCTAGGTGAGATCAGGTTTTAAAGTAGCAGCCCTAATTTCCTGAGTAGAAAATTCACATGATACTCAGTTCTTAAAAGTGTTGGTTGTTGTTTTTCCCCAGACCTTTCTGACTCCTCCAAGAAAATCATTGTTATACTTGTGATCACAGCGGCCCTTCATGATTCTGGATTCTCTGGAAGGAAAGAGATCTGGGAGAAGAGTCACAAGAAGACCTGTGCAACCCTTAAAACTTGTCTGCACTGGCACCAGGAGCAGGTGCAGGAGGTGAGTAAGCAGTTGCAGAGTATTTTAAAATTCCTTGTGGAAGTGCAAGGAGCAGAAGTGCGGCTTCATTTCTCATTTCATTCTGTAAGTGTAACTCACAGGAGGGACCAAAAACCAGAAAGGGCTGCACCATGGATCATTAGGATCTCCCCCAAGATTTCCGCTAAGAGGAGAGCCAAGAGCATTCCTTACTTAACAATAATAACTTACTTATACTTACCTCCCCAGAGTGTTGTGAGGCTTAATTAGGTAATGTTTGCGAAGTGCTTTGCAGATGCGAAGAGCAATATACTTATTATTAACTGGCAGAAGACTTCCACGTGAGAAGTCCCCGCAGTCTATTAGAACTAAATTATTCAGCAAATTCCCTAAAATTATAAGGCGAGGTACACTACAAACCCGCTTTCATAGCCTCCCTGTGTTTCATACCCCAAGGCCATAAAGCACTACACTCCAAGACAAACCAGGAGGGCAAGGTCTGTGAGAACCCCACTGGACCAAAGGGAACTGAACAGAGGGTTATCTGATCTCCACCAGGCTAAAGACAGGTTTTTGGTTTGTGACATGGTTACAGCTTGAATTGTACCCAGCACCTTTCATGAGCTGCTTCTCCTGAGTGAGATGCAAGGGAGACCTGCTTCCAAGCCAGCCTCGACCCTGTTTTTCCTGGGATCCCAGATTTTGCTACCCACCATTTGCTGGACACTTCCAGTTGCCAAAATGGAGTAATAAACTGTTGCATGACTTACAGAATGATTGCTATGCTTTTGTAGTAATACGAAAGCTGAATACTAGGCACACAACCAACAAGCTGGAAATCTTCAGCTGACAAACAAAAACAAACAAAACAACAAAAATGTCTCATATATGGTTCTTAAAACACTAAAGAGACTAGAAGTCATATGATGTATTGCTGTTCCATTTTCCATTTAATTTCCAGCACAACGAAAACTGCTCGTACAATTCTTTGTTATAAATGTGTGATTTTTTATCTTTTTTATTCCTGCATTGTCCTCTTTTTATTTCTTCTACATGTGTAGTAGCTTTCCAGATGGATTTCTGTTTGGTTATATACAATATTATCTCATGCCTTTACAGTAGAAGGAAAGTAGTTTTTCTGGCACCTGAAAAGTACAGTGATATAAAACTAAGGCATCCAAATACTTGAGATTGCTTTTTCCATCTTGGAGTCATCATAAATGAGGTAGATCAGCACTTGCATCCAGGGTAGATCACTCCTGAGGTTACTCTCAGATGTACCCAAATTTTCCTGGCTCCCGCTTGTGCTACAGGCACTCTGTCTGTCCCAAGTGGACTTTGAACGCTCTCCTCCCTCTGACCCCTCAGTGTTTGTGGACAGTTGTTTGCTTCCTGCTCATCCTATGTGTCCTTTTGAGGCTACAGCTGGGAGAGAGGTTCCTCTTCTCCTGGGGAAGACAACACACTAGGAAATGGTGCGAGAGTCTTTCATTTTGGCTTAACCAAGGGAGCAAAAGATATATACATATGACAGCAGCCCTTATCCTGCTTCTCTCTAAGCATGGAAAACACTAGCACCAACTTGCTGTGACATGTCCCCCCAACACTGCAGGTAGAGAAGCATGTGTGAGGTACCTAACACTGCAGTATTGATGAAACACATTGCTGAGTACTGGGCACCCAGCTCTACTGAGTGCTCACAAACTACAGATAAAATAAAGGCAGACCTTAGAGGTTTTCCCAAAACTATTCTTACTAATTCAACATTTCTAATATCATATACATAGAGAAAGTACAGTGGTTTTATACCTTACTTCTGGGGACTTCATATTAAAAATATGTTGATAATGTTTGACCAATGACTGAAGAAACTATGCAATAACCATATACTGGAATCAAAATTTGAAGGAATTTCAGCCACGAGTGTACTGGAAAACAGATATGCAATGCTTCAAGCTTTTATTTGCCACAGTTGACAAAAAAAGGTGAGCTATAGGTTCCAACATCACAATATTTTTTTTCCTGTCACCAAGACTAGGAGTGGGATGTTTTCTCCTTCCCACAGAACCTGCATTAGCAATTCAGGCAAGGCTGCTTAATACGGACACAGAAAACAGTATGTGTGAGATACCTTACTAGGTGTATTTTCTTCCTCAAATAGATGTACACATTTCCTTTGAAAACCTATTTGTTCTAGTAGGTCAACACAAGCTAAACAGCTGCCCCATTTCCCATCAAACACAAAGTTGGTTCTTTGTGGTTTTCTGCATTCTGTCACATGATAGATCAACTGACGAAGGCTGATCTTGTAACCAAAATAAATACACCAACATGTACAGATTTTCCATTATACTCTAAGATCATCTGTTATTAACTAGCCTTGTGGTAACATACCCTTTTATGATGCATTTATTCAAGGTTCATCCTTCCCAAAGAGTAGGGAATACTTAAATTGTTTTCTGTGCCGTACTTTGTGTAACTAAATAATTAATCGAATTGATATTCTATCAATACATCTTACTTTAATGGTTAAACATGTGTTAATAATTCAAATATCTATGGGTGACCTCTTTGCACTCCGGTGATTTTCAAAAACCCCAGTGCTTTTTGAAGGCACTCTATCAATTATCATGTACAGCGCAAGTTTAAAGCCTTTTGTTTTTTCTTTTCTTTTTCTCTCCTCTTCCGCTGGTATGTATCTTTCCAGGAGGGTCCTGTGGGCCAGCAGCAACTTGGAGTTAGTTTTAGGTGGAACAGCAAAGTTCAAGAGTTTTGAACTGCTGATTCAGTTGCAATATTTAAACACAAAGCAACCATACTGAACGGGCAGACAAGTGCTACACTGCATAAAACTCTTCATACTTGTCTGGCAAAGATTTTTAATTGTGATTAAATTCATCAACAGAGTCTGAAAACCACAAAATTGGCTGTTTGCCCAGTTCACGGGTTATGTAATTATGAGTTATTAGAGTCCAGCAGTCTAAGGGATGTTTCCCAACCCCAAAAGAAGCTGACTGCTGTAAAATACCATGAGCTAAAATTGCAGCTACACAAACTATTCTGTGACACTTTTGAACGCATTACCTACAATGACAGCAGTGATGTTTCCAGCCAAACTGGTGTAATGGAGCTCAGAAACTGCAAGTACAGAAACCGTCTCTTATATCCTAGAAGGAACTAATGGGCAAACCTTTCCCTAGTTTCACTGGGGAGCAGGTATTCTACTGTCAAGTTTTCCATATTTTACAGGTGAAGAATAGGGCTAACTTCCCAAAACCTACAGTGGAAGCTTGTAGCAGAGACCATAAACTTGCTTTCATGCCTACTGCTTTAACATGTAAGCACACTTCCTTTTTAAAGCTAAGATGACATGAGAGTTGTTTATCACCTAGTGAATCCTCACATATACTGTTGCCGTTGTTTCTCCCAAAGGGTATGTCACAAATCTTGTTGACTTAATGTTGCTGATTCACGTATTTTGGAAAGAGAATCGGGTTTCTTAGGGAAACAAGGTTTGGGGACTAATTCTGGGAATTCTGGGAGTGTGCTCTTGGCCAGTAAAGCTCATGAGCAGCATTCCTGTCTTTTTCTTCCTTGCCAACTCCTGAGTAAAACAAAAGCAGAGATTGGCTTAGTTTGTACGCAGACTGTGGAGTGGCAGCTGGAATTGACTTCGTTCTGCTGTGCAAAGGGAATTATAGTAAAGAAATAAATGTATACAGAGGTGAGTGGAAAGTATATTTTTCAATAACACCTCTCATTATCTCAAAATTGGCCCTGTCAGATATATTGTAAGAACATGTTTTCTTTTTCCTCTGGAATCACCTCTTAATAAAAGTAAGAGGGGTGGAGTAATCTACAAGGTGACATAAGAACCTTTTGGTAATTCCTTATGTCTTTACCTCTGTCTGGAGAAAGAAGAATAGAGCTGTTTGTATAGGGCTTATAACAACTTACACCATCTATTGTACTACGTAGCATCTACGTGCTAGCATACACCACCATACCTCATGTTTCTGCAAATCACCAAGAAATTGAGGTAGTTCTTCCAAATCCAATTCAGGAAAACAAACCCACTGAGGAAAGCAAGAAAGCCAGCATTTTGCCCTTGTGCTTCAGTGACTTTGCCTTGCAACCAAGTGCTTTCCCTGAAAACGGCTGGGCCTTAAGCCGTGCTTGAACACCAAGGGCCCTGTTGCTGTGTCAACCCACAAATAAAAAAGATTCTCCATGCAAGATCCCTCTGAAGGGACTCTAGTGAGTACCAGCATAATTTACTTGTCAGGACTTAGTCTGTGCAAATCAAGAAAAGGCTTTGAAACAGTAACTTAGTGTTAGGCTGAAAGGATTTGCTTCACAGGGAGCCAGACTCACCTCAACAGAAATTCACAATGAATAAATGCACACACACGAATCCCACGTGCTTTCCTCCCCTTTCATCAAAGTGGGACACACCTGCTAGCTCAAGGTGCCAGAGAGAGAGGGAGGCCTTTTCTGAGAGTGTACTGTGGGCAAGGCTTTGTATAACACACACCATGCTATGAGGTCAGATGACTTGCAGAAACCCTTCTGATTTTCAGTACCAGGGGAAACTCATGTATCTCCGAGTCTGCACATGTTGGAGGAATCTATTCTAAAACTAAGTGTAATTCAAAGTTCACAGTTTTGAATGTTTATTATTTTATCTGTGCCTGCTTTTAATATTTACATCTATCTCCATGGCAAAAACAAACAAACAAACAAACAAACAAACAAAAACCCCACACCTTTTTTTTTTTAAGTTAAGTTCTAACACTGTGCAAACATTATGCAAGGAAACAAAGCCACATAAATCAGCATTGGAGGTCAACTTGAAAACAAAACTTTGTCATTTCCATGCAAAACTCTGGCCCAACAGCAGAAGCCCTCACAAATTGTAGTTGATGTTAAAGAAGGTTCATGTCTAGAAGTACAACAGGGGCCTTTCTTTAGGGGTGATGGAGAATGCTCTCAATCCCTTATTGAACTCCACACAACACAGACCAAGAATGCCATCTCTTCAACTGAGTTTTTAATTTCATTTTTGCTTTGTAAAGACACTTGGAAGAGTTGGCCATAGAACTGGAGTTATACCCCCGTGGGTATAACTCTGTCTCTTTGTGTTCCATGTTACAGTCAACCCACCCTTTAAATAGCCTTCAAACAGAGGCATCAAAACCAAGTAACTTACCATAACCTTAAGACATGAAAATACTGTCGTGGTCCATGAGACCACAGGTACAGTTTCCCAAAAACCTGGTGGGCTGAGGCAGGGAACTGGGAGGGTTTCACTTACCACTTAGGGTCACAGGCAAGAGACATGACTAGTGGAGAACAACAGAACAGCTGAATTTATCAACTATTTACAACAAGAAGCAGGGTATTGAAAGAGAGAAACTGCATCTTAAACAAAAGCACTTCTCCTCCACCCCTCCCTTCGTCCCAAGGCCCAAAGGCTTTTGTTCTGTACCTCTTCCTCCCCTGGTGGCACATGGAAAGGGGGGAGGGGAGGGGTGGAATTGGGGGGAGGATGCGTTCAGTCCGAGCCGCTCCTTTTCTCATCACCGTCTCTCCCACCTGCCACGTGGAGTTCTTCCAATGGGGCTTCAGTCCCCCAGCAACTCCTCTGACTCCTGCGTGGGGCTTCTAGTTCCAGCGTGAGGTCCTCCACTGCTGATTTTCTTCACCGCGTGGTAAGGGAAAATGATGGAGAAGCTCACTGTCTCTCTCTCGCTCTCTCTATCTCTCTGACCAGAGTGCTGTGCAGTTCCATTATCTCTCAAATCCCACTCCTCCGCCATCGGAGGTCTTCATCAGCTCCCAGGAAGAAGGGCTCCCAGATGAGCCATGGCGGGGGCTGGGCTATAGCATCTTGTTCACAGAAGCCCAGCAGGCGGTGGGGGGGGGGATGCCCGGCCGCCCCCGGAGCCAAGAGGGGCCACGCCACGTGGCGCCTTTCCCAACCGTGCTGGAAGAAGGGGGAGAGGGAGTAGTCCTTCCCCAGTATGTTATTCGCAGAGGCACGAATGGCTGATCCTGCCTTGGGGCCTGGCTTGGGGTGGGTCCATCCTGAGCGGGACCCTGAGCCAACACCTTAACCCCTTCCTCGCCGCCAGACAACCCATAACATTCCACCCCTCACCTCTGCGAATCACATATTTAAGGATTATCATCAAAAATGCAAACTTCAACAAGCAACTTCCCTACACCAGTAATCAAAAAACCGAACATACAATCCACCCCTCGTCTCTCCAGCACAATGACTTCCCAAATTATTTCACTATCCAGTCCAGTCCATGTCTTGCCCGTTACCACTCCCAATTATTATTTTTATCTTATCCCAATGCCTCGTGCTCCACGTTGGGCGCAAAAAAAAAGTG
>VZTO01008254.1:0-20676 GCA_013400615.1 Syrrhaptes paradoxus | reverse complement strand
CCAGACAACCCATAACATTCCACCCCTCACCTCTGCGAATCACATATTTAAGGATTATCATCAAAAATGCAAACTTCAACAAGCAACTTCCCTACACCAGTAATCAAAAAACCGAACATACAATCCACCCCTCGTCTCTCCAGCACAATGACTTCCCAAATTATTTCACTATCCAGTCCAGTCCATGTCTTGCCCGTTACCACTCCCAATTATTATTTTTATCTTATCCCAATGCCTCGTGCTCCACGTTGGGCGCAAAAAAAAAGTGTGTTGTGGTCCATGAGACCACAGGTACAGTTTCCCAAACACCTGGTGGGCTGAGGCAGGGAACTGGGGGGGTTTCACTTACCACTTAGGGTCAGAGGAAAGAGACCGACATGACTCGTGGAGAACAGCAGAACAGCTGAATTTATTAACTATTTACAACAAGAAGCAGGGTATTGAAAGAGAGAAACTGCATCTTACATCTCATCACTGTCTCTCCCACCTGCCACGTGGAGTTCTTCCAATGAGGTTTCAGTCCCACGGCAACTCCCCCGACTCTGGTGTGGGGCTTCCAGTTCCAGAGTGGGGTCCTCCACTGCTGATTTTCTTCACCACATAGCAAGGGAAAATAACGGAGAAGCTCACTGTCTCTCTCTCGCTCTCTCGCTCTCTATCTCTCTGACCAGAGTGCTGTGCAGTTCCATTATCTCTCAAATCCCACTCCTCCGCCATCGGAGGTCTTCATCAGCTCCCAGGAAGAAGGGCTCCCAGATGAGCCATGGCGGGGGCTGGGCTACAGCATCTTGTTCACAGAAGCCCAGCAGGCAGTGATGGATGCCCGGCTGCCACCGGAGCCCGTGAGCGGCCACGCTGTGTGGCACCTCTCCACGCCAGAAGAAGGGGGAAGGGGGGTGCTTCTCCAATATGTTATTCGCAGAGGCACGATTGGCTGATCCTGCCTTGGGGCCTGGCTTGGGGTGGGTCCATCCTGAGCGGGACCCTGAGCCAACACCTTAACCCCTTCCTTGCCGCCATACAACCCATAACAAATACCTACCCAGCTATCTATCCCTGACACCTGCCAACTGCAACTAACTTAAAATCTGACCTCACAAAGTCAGTCAGAGCTGTATTAGCTAGCAGAGATCTCAGCCCTTTACATAGCCACTACATCATAAAAATATGCATATTTTTCTCCTTTGTATTCATTCTTTTTAGCTTTTAATATTCTACATAGTTAGGAACATGTTTTTATTCCCCTGGTTACTACTTCCGAGTGGATGCTGCTGTCACTCTGCCTCACTGATGAACCATCTCAGGCACTGCAACATGAATTAGCCAGCTGGAAACTGCACAAGATAGTGAAAGAGCCAGATTTTTAACTAAGCACTTCTAGACCCCACACTCTTATTTCTTTAGACACCACAAGATCTTTGTGCATTAAAAATCTTATTGGAAAGACCTGGCTGGATGAATAAAAAGACAGAATGAATCAACTCAGCTAAAATATTAACGAACTGAAACTACAAAGGTTGTGGTGGCTTTCTACCTCAGCTCAATATAAGACATTTTGGATCCTAACACTGTCCCTTCCCCTCCTGTAATACCCGCAGTGACAAAGACCACTTGAAGCATTTCTGGTGCTTGTTCCCAGACCTGGCTATGCCTGCACTACCTGCCAGTGAGGCTGGCTCACCTACATGGTGTCCCTCTCTCCAATCTGTAAGATGCATGGCAAATATCTTCTCCCATCTTGGCAATCTTGTGCAAATGAATGGGGCTTTTGATAAACAAGAAAATACCAGGCTGAGAAGCTCCTTTCCTTGAACTGCGGAGGATATCTCTCACTCATTATCAAACAGCCTACGCTGTTGAACTCTGATATAGAAGACATCAATTAGCCCTTGCTTTGTCCTCTGACATTATGATAAATATTTGATAGTCATAAGCCGCTTAATGCCAGGCAAGTATCCAGGCCTGATGGAATTGGCAATGTGAAGCACATCTCAGGTCCCTGAAGTTGCATGGAGGTAGGGTCAGTCCTTGCCTGTGTCACTCAGGTTTGTTTGGGAAATGAATTTGGCAGCTTTGGTCCAGCTCCTGATGAACCAGTGGTTGCACTGAAAAAAAAAACAGTGCTAGAGTTGGCACCAATCTGAAATTGTGGTGTGATAACATTCAATCCACATGCAAAAGGTCAGCCTTCCCTGCTGATTTGCAGAATTTCAGCAGACTTTGCATGCATTTCTATTTTTTATTTTCTTTGCACACAACTGGAGCAGGAACATTGGTATCTCTACTGTGTGATACAAAAAATACGTCATGTAGAAAAATGTCCTGTCTTAAAGTCAGTGTTAAGTTAAATGTCCTGAGTTAAAGTCAGAGCGATTTCGTTTTGTTTTGTTTTGTTTTATGAACCCTAACAATGCCTGATACTTTCTACTGAAACACTTTCCCAGTGAGAATGAGGTCACACAGACATTTTGTATTTTGGGGGACAGTGCTGATATTTTCTGACATTACTGATGTTACAAGAAAAGATTAAGAAAAAAATTGGACTGAACCAACACATGGAACTGAAACCTTGTGTTTCAAATTGGTATTTCAATGTGATAAAACATGAAAGTGCCATTACTTCAAAGCAAGTCTTTTCAGTGCAATTTCCACATCAGCTTTTCCAAACGCCATATATTCTGAAACTTCCTGCTCGATAAAAGAGGAAAGACAACTATCTAAACAAATGTATTTGAGCATGTTTTTATTAAAATAACTGTTAAAATAGTAAATTTTTTTGTGGCAGGAACACCCCCCTCCTCCCCCCTCCAGAGAGCTACACCATATTATATTTGCATAACAATGTCCTTAATAACACTCATCAGGGATTTTAGCTCTTGCTCTGTCTATGTTCCAGGAAATTCTGTCTTCCCACTGCAAAGAAAAAGTAATTTCTTCCGTGAAGACTCACTTTCCTGGTCAACATTCAAATAATCAAAGTGACTTATCAAAGAAAGATCTATTTATTTTAGACATGTGTATGATACAACTGGGGCTGTGGTATCTCCTTGAAAGTCTGATTTATGCTTTATTTTCTTAATCTATATGAAAAGTATTCAGATGAAGCACAGTCTAAAATTAGTTAAGCAGCTCTTCCAAGTAAGTATATTTGCAAATTGTGTGTGGTCTTGTTTTTAACAGCACAAAGACAGTGGACCTGTTAACACTTGTTTAAGAATTTGCAGGCATTAGATCCTCCTAGCAGAGCTGACTTTTATCCATAGTGCAAAATCTACCACATTGCTTTGTCCTCTTGTGCAAGAAAAGGGAATCCACTCCAGATATTTCTAAGAAACTTTGGGTAGCTCACAACAAATCCTTCCCCTCCAGAATAATTCTCTTCCTTGGCAGGATTACTCTAGCACCACAAATGAACTAGACCTTCAGCCAGCATCACCCAACACAGGTTTGGGTGGGACAGTGGGAATTATTGCTATCGAGAATGTTGTTCAGTTTGAAAAGCTAGATGTCTGATAGGAGGTCTCCTTGAGGATGTCTCACTAGCAGAGACATCTTGGCTTTATGAACCCCAGCTTACTTTTTTTAAAATGCACACGAAAGGGGCTATAGCAGTTCTACAGTAATTTTCAAAGCAGGTCTAGCCCAAACCTAGTCCCATGAGGTTTCAAAAGGTTTCTGTAAGCTCATCACTGGCCCTGCTGTTAACTAGTGTTAAGTTCAGCTGCTGAAATGCTGACACCTATCTTGAGGCTACCAATACACACTACTACACAGCTGAGAATCATTGAATCATAGAATCATTAAGGTTGGAAAAGACCTCAAGGATCACCAAGTCCAACCCAACACCACCTAACTCACTAAACCATGTCCTGAAGCACCACATCTACACGTTTCTTGAACACCTCCAGGGATGGTGACTCCACCACTTCCCTGGGCAGCCTGTTCCAATGCCTGATCACTCTTTCAGTGAAGAACAGACCAAAGTGCTTTCTTTTGAAAACAACACCCATTTTGCAGTGATAGTCATGCTTTTTCTTTCTGTTACTTAGCTTTGTCACTTTTACTGTCAACATGGGATTTGCTAAGCAACAATTCTCTTGCTTTGGTTTAAGCTCAGGATTCCTGTAGAGCACAATGCAACAAAAAATATGATCCTACATGCTGAGGGAGGGCATTTGCTTTTCCAGACATTCAAATATAACCTAGTTGCTTAACTTTTCAGACCAATAGATATTAACAGATATACCTGCATATGATACATATATCTCATAGTAATGCCTGATCCATGCTCATTGCACAGAGGCCCTTCTGAAGAACAACTAGCAGGCTTGTAAATTTCTACCAGCAGTTTGGCATTTTTTCATTTATGCTGCCTTCTGCTCAAAAGGACTTCGAATAGGAAATAAACAGTCAAAAGTTCACATGAACAAAGAACAATTTTACCTGTTTATGCTTCCCATCAGAGTCCTGGAAAAGGATGTCTTCCTTATAGCCCTCCCTACTTACCCTGTGCATCTCAGGCTTGCTGAGGTTTTCTGCTACACTGCTTGCCATCTAGTGCTTGCTGAATATCACAGAATGGCTTTTGACTGTTTTGGGGAAAGGAACAGGTGAGAATGAGAAATCTCTGTCAGGGAGTCCTTGCATAAGAATGTTGAGCTCTTCCCGTATCGCTCCTGAACTGATAGCCCAACTAATGCTTATGTAAACCATTCAAAATCTGGAGATATGCTGATTTCCACCATCTGAAGATGCAAGCCTGTATCCCTTTGATAAGTTTTGGCATGGCTGTAGCCTCGGATCATTCTTTGTGCAAATGGAGGCCCTTCAAAGACAATCTCTGAAATACCAATAAAAGAGAAAGATTTGGTTATATAAAGACACACTCCAATTTGTATCACGCAAGGATCTGTCCCAAAGACATTAACAGGAAATTCTTGTGTCATCTGTGAGAAGTTCTTGCAAACAAATGGTGTTGTCATGAGGGGTGGACCTTTTCCTTTTATTTTTTTTTTCCTTCCTTCTAGCAAATTCTCTGGAAAATACAGGTTTTGAGTGGGCAAATTTCTCTGCAGTTTTGGATGGGACTTGTGGAAGACCTTCAGCTGAATTAAAAATGACACAATAATTCACAAGTGCTTAAGGTACCTCTTCAAGAAAGCACCAGAAAGACACATTTTCAAATGTGTTTTCAGGGCCATGTAACGAAACACAAAGGAGATGTTCCACCTTCGCCTGCCAAGACAATCATCAGAGCCCCAAAGTAGACAAAACTCCCAGGGCAGCCCAGGCTTGCACTCCTCACCCACCTGCACGCTCCTAAGTTCTTGCTTCCAGTATGGCACTGCTCACTCTTGACCACTGATGGTTTTCCATTGTACATGGACATAATTTTTCAGCCAGGGGGGAAGCAAAAATATGGAAGATTTGCACAAGGACCCCTGTACACCCTGCAGACTGGATGCTGACCATCACAGGCCCCTTAGATGCAACATTAATTCAAATAAGTACTGCTAGGGCAATCCCACAACTTGAGCCCTTCCACAAACCATAAAGAAATGGGGTAATTTCATTAGCCCACTGAACTAGTGAACTGAAAGAGACCTCAAGCAGCTTCCTCCTCCATCTTCTGCCCACATGTCCGTTAATGTCATGATCCAGCAGAATCACCTGTGCCAAAGCCATGTTGGACAGAAATTGCAATCTGACATTCTTTTAACATCTCACTGATGGACAGTCCGTAACCAGGGCATTAACTGCTTTGCGATCCTTACCTTTAGAAAGTTTGTTCTCTGAATTTCTTCTTGTTATGGAGATTTTTTTTCTCTCTTTACTGTAACATTTTACCTATTTGAAGACTGTTGTCTTTCACTTCTTTTTGGACTAACAATTTTCAGTACAGTCTTTCCATGATTCATAACCATAAAAAGTTGATGGATAAGACACTGTCATTGGAGATGTGGTTTTCACACCTAGGTCACACACATAGCTTTGGGCAGTTGTTGAAGAGAAAGCACAGGAGATTTGTTACAATATGTAGAAGTCATGTTACAAAATCTATGGTACCATTTCACCTTTGTGGAAAAAACAATCTAGAATAATGCACATTTTAAATTCAAGTACATAACACCTGTACCACATTCTGTTTCATTTCATTCCGTGAGAAAGCTAGCCAGATGTTTCTTGGGATGAAAATGAGATGTGCTACTTTGGGTCAATCAGATTTTATGGTCAAACTCAATCAAAAATGTTTGCACTGTTGTTCCAGGAAAGAAAATCCTGTGATCAGTCTGATTGACTGCAGGTTTGGGACACTTATTCAGTATCTCAATAAAAAAATGTACAATTTCATAGCCCATGTTCAGATACATTAGCAACTTTACAGATTTTACAAAGTCAAGGAAGGAGCTAATTTCAACTATGAAAGCAAAAATCTCTATAGTCCTTACTTTATAAATTTCTAAAATACACTTCAGCAGAAAACTTAATTAAACTTAACATACTTTTCCAGGGGAAGATTCAAGATGATGGGCCACATCCTTATTTTAGTCTGATTCATCGCATGCTACCTTTAAATTTAGAAAAAAAGGACCTTCAACAAATCCTGAAAGAAGGATTCAGATATTTCAAACAATGACTTTCTATACACAGGCACACTGAAACACTGTCTTTGCCTCCATAAAGATTTGTCCCTGTTATGCCAAATGTTAAAGACTGTCACACTAGGCAATCTTACACTCTGAGCCACTTTCCTAAAGAGTGTTTTGATTTTCTAGTAGTGTAGCTGGCATCAGAGAAAGGTATGCACTGTATTTTTCCAGTGTTTATTATTTTCTCTTCCCACAGGAGCTTTCTTTTTCCTGGTTACACTTTTCCCATTGCAAGTTTTGGTCAGGGTCCAGGGGACTGTGATCAGGTTCTGCAGGGATTCTTCTCCTGGTCCTCTCTCCCCATGCATATTTCATGTGCCCATTACTTTAGGTGCCATAAACACAAATTAAAACCAGCATCATTTCTGTCAGAAAGGGCCATATTTCTCTACTCATTCATTATTTATGTTGCTTCCTTAAGTGGTGTTCTTGCTTGTTTGTCTCTAACAGAGAGTGCAAGTTATTTCACCGCCTTTGTTCATTACTGAGGCCGGGTTGATCAGGAGGTCCACTGAACTGCAAAAGCAGTGAGGCTCATCTCTGCTGATAGATCAATCCATGAACAATGTCTGCTGCTGAACGATGAGCCGCAGTCAGCCACAGAAACCACATTAACCTCACTTTTCACTGTGTGTCATGGAAAGGAAGATTACCTGTGTGTTTTGGGCCCATTTGGTTACCAAATGTTTAACCTCTGCACCCAGAATGGACTATGAACTTGTGTGGTGTATAATCAGCCTCCAAGTATGAGTAGACAACGAGCTGTCTTGTGTCACTGAGTGTGGTCTTGTGAACCTCACCTTCTTCTCAGGAACAAGTTAAACTGCATTTTAAATGCTTTTTGATTTAATTCTCCTGCTGTTTTTACAAGACCTCCTATTTCCATCCTGTTCTTACACATGGCCAGTTTTGACCGCCTCCTGGTTTTTTTTTTCTTGTGGCACCAACATTATTATCCTCCAGTTACATAGTTCTTTCTACCACACTGCATTACCAATCAACATACCATGAGGTCTTGCACATTTTACTTTGTTACAATAAAAATGTGTCCATGTGGCTGCAGCAGAGACAACCTCTCTAATCTTGACCACTGGCCACCTAAGTCCTGCGCAGCTCGTCAGTCTAAAGTGCCTTGCATTGTCTTGGACAAACGGTGGGAATTTGTTTTCTGCCATCAAAGTCTCTGTTTTTCATATTTTCAAGATGTTCTGCACCACCAGGAAAGCCACACATTCCCTTTAAAAGAAGAAAGTGAGATAAGATTCTCTGCACGTCATATGAATGCAGACTGAAGCTCCGATAGAAGCATCTAATGCAATGAAATTCATAATAAGATTGTGAGACTTAACCACACAACATTCACTGTACTTTTCTTCAGATAAATACATCAGAGGCATCAGTAGGTCTATGTTACCACATGCTGCAAGGCTATCAGTGAGTTAATCTGAAAGAGGTGCTAGAAGACTGTCATCTCTTACCAGCAGAGTCAGAGAGGACGCTGTCTAAATGCAAGATCCCCATTACACAAGGAACAGGCCGTCTGTAGGACATTTTATTTCCCCTTTCTCTCTTGATATCTGTGATGCTATGGATGTCTTGTTGAAGAAGAGGCAACAACTTGGATCTAGTGCACTTGGTGAGTCCCACAGGGACCAGGACTTCATTTGAGAGCAGTTTGTGGTTTCTGGTGCTGTCACTGACAGCTAACTTTGCAATTAACCTGATCTCCAGCACCAGTTGTCCTGTCCTCTTGGAGAGCCAAAGGACAGTCAATAAATGCCTTGTCAATGGTTGTTTGCTGGAAGCTGGTGTGTCTCCTTGCTTTCAGACTTAACCCAGCTAAGGCTGGGGAAGGCATGGCATTTCCCTTCCAGGAGTACAGCCAGTGGAAAGAAGGAAGGAAGGAAGGAAGGAAGGAAGGAAGGAAGGAAGGAAGGAAGGAAGGAAGGAAGGAAGGAAGGAAGGAAGGAAGGAAGGGCAGAAATTAAATATCAAGTATGGCCCTAAGACATCCCATCCATTTCCCTCCCACCATTATCCTTACTCTCAAGAGACTCTCAATAACAGTCTCGCCGTGTCCTGAACTACAAACATTTTCACCCATTTCCATCACCTCCTTTCCTCTCTTTCCCTTTACAGAGTCTTTTAGACAGCAATAAAAGCTGTGAAATAACAGAAGAACAGTATTTAAAATGAATTAAGCAAACAATATTAGGCTGATTATGAGCCCCGCACTGAGCAGAGCCGTCACTCCTCTTCCATGTCTTCCGCAGGCAGCAGCAGCAGCCCGGGTGGCCAGGGCTGCCGACAGCGCGGGAGAGCACTGCCACCAAGTGCAAACCAAGCTCCTTCGCATCCCACATGCAGGGAAAGCGAATTTATGAAGCCCGTATGCACACCCTCTCTCCAGTCCCCCACCTTAATGAAACTGCCACAGGTCCCACAGGTGGTTGCATTGGCTTTTTTAGACTTTTCGGACTGTAATTAACTGCTTCACCATTTTTACTCTGTGAATTAATATTTCAACCTGTTCTTTCACCTTCTTTTTAATTGCCAGCTTTTTAAGTATTTCTGCATAGACAAAAGCTATTATCACAGACCTTTTAACAGCTGGTTAAATTAACTGTGTGATGGCAGGACATGGAGCAGTCTGTGAAGTGCAGAAATAGGAAATCAGTGGTGCTGAGAAGTGAAGGTAGAATACAGCTTCCAAACTTAGAAAAAAAAGTTGGGCCCTGTCTGCATGGGGATGCTGAGGAAAGGTAAGCTGGGCTAATTCAAGGTGCGAATTTAAATTGGATCAGGTAAACCACATTACATTCCAAAGTAAATTAAAAGAAAGAGAATCAAGGCTTATTTTAAATTAAAATAAAAATGTCACCACTGCGATGTAATGTAATTTAACCAATACATTTAAAAGTGAATTTGATTAACTTTCCTGCAGGTGCTGTCCCTGGACAGACTAGCCACAGATCACAATGCAGGCATAACCAGAAGTGGTTGGAAAACAGCAATATTCCCTCCTCTGGTGCTCTCTGGCACTGGCTCATTGAAATTGATTTTGTTCTGCTCCACTCCTGCATAACAGAAAGCAGCCTGGCCCCGGCTTCAGTTACCTGAATGCTAGACAAATAGGAACAGTCTCTGTCTTTGGTTTACTCACCTGCAAAATGGGGTTACTACTGTTCTTTATAAAGGGTAAATAATGAAGAAAATTCTTATGAATTGCTCTTGTCTGTTCAGCACTAAATGTAAAAAAAGTTGTAAAATGATAAACAGAAAAACCACACTGTCTAAGTATGGAAGGGTAATTTAGTTCTTTTGCCTTCCTTTCCTCATTATACTATTAATAACTAAAGAAATGTTTGTGCTTAACATTTAAATATTTGTGCTGTCAATGAAATCAAGGAATGCAAGCAAAATTCCCTATGAATATAAACCAATGGAGGATCTGAGCTCCAGATACTTGTTTTCAGAATCAGGCAATATTTAGGAACTACAGCTTAACTCTGCTCCACCACAGTCTCCAAAACCAGCTTGTGCCTGGTTCAGCCCTCTGAGTGCCAGTAAAACTGTGAAGAATTTCCATGAACCATACACTTAGCAAGACTAATAAGCAGTTCCTTCCTGGCTGTTTCATAGTTAAAGGTAAAGGAAACAAAATGAAGGAAATACTAAAAGCTGTTAGTGGGTATTGCAGTTTGCTCCCAGCTTCATAACAACAGAGTGGACTCTACAGCGATATGCTATCATCTGTTCCTAGATGACTGGCTGTACAAAGTCATACTAAAAATATTTTCTCTGCTTTTTCCTTCTATTCTCCCTCCCCACCTTAGCAAGTATTAAATGAGGGAGTGAGGGGGATGGGAATCACTGAGAATACAGACAGAGAGCAAGCTGGTCAGTCCCTTGCTTAGTTGAGAAAGAAGTGGCCTGGCCAAGAGGCTACACACCAAAATGGACAAAGCAGGAAATTTCTCATAGGCTTGCCCTGACATGGCTACGTGTGACCATGACGTGCACAATCTCTGCAGAGCATCTGTGCCTCACTCAGTGCCTGTAAACCATAGCACTGCCTAGTCCCTAAGGCATTCTCAGCATTAATCACAGACGTGTCTTGTGTGTTTCATGTGAAGAGCCCAGGTCAGGCAGGGACAATGCTGCTAGTGTTGAGTAGGTGTCATGGAGAAGGAGGGTTTGGGTCTTTTAGGTGTGCTGCCCCAGGGAGAGACTGCAAAGGCCAAATTGCGTGGATGGCTTTCAGAGAAAACAGGATGGGACAACTATCCAAAGCAGGTATTTTCAACCCAAGTCATCAAGAGGGTTTTCAAATTCAGGCAGGATCTCCAAGATGGGAGCTGCAAAGAAAGGCAGGAAGAGATGGATCATGTCTGACCTTAAACCACTATCTGAATAAATCATGGCTGAGTTTTAACAGTAAACCTGTCAGTGCTGGGAAGCAAGGGAGCCCAGCCAGGCAGACAAACTGAGGACACAGTACCCCCAAGCAGCTGGCAAAGCACAGCAGACCTGCAAGGAGGATCTGGGCATAAAAGGCACATCCCAAAAGAGAGACTAAAGGCTGGGCAGTACTTCTTGCACCCTCTAAAGAGTTAGAGAAGACGGCAGTACTTCCAGATGCTGGCTTTTGGGAAGAAAAGGAAAATATAACAAAAGACATTGTGCAGCTGTCAGGAAATAGCACCCTTTTTAGTACAAAATTAATGATGTCAGGGGAAAGATCCTGATTAAATCTGATTTTTTTTTAGCATATTCCTAGCCTGAAAAATAATTCAGTGGTAAAGCAAAGCTAAAGAGAAAGCCAGCTCACACAGGACATTTACATTAGGTGGTATAAGCCCTTGTAAATGTGCAGTAGGGGTTAATTTCACTTTATCAGAGATGGACAAATGACCTACCATAAGCAGTTATGAATGTTACTAACAGCCAGAAGAAGTCA
This sequence comes from Syrrhaptes paradoxus, assembly GCA_013400615.1. NCBI lineage: Eukaryota > Metazoa > Chordata > Aves > Pterocliformes > Pteroclidae > Syrrhaptes > Syrrhaptes paradoxus. The sequence goes on along the minus strand of VZTO01008254.1, from coordinate 9,066 downwards.
TCTTGAAAATGCAGCAGGGAAGCTGAGTGTTGCAAAGATTCAGAGCAGAAATTGTTGTGTTCTTCTGCATGATAACAAGAAAATGCACAAAGGGGTGAACTAAGGACACAGGGTTGGTTTTGCATTTTAATTTCCTGATTTCTGTCAGGTTGTGTTGTAACTTAAACATTCCTAAGAGGTACAGCAATTTTGTTAACAGTGGAATTTGTATCTATCTGCTTCGGTTTTGCTTTTCTTTTTCTTCTGAGTTGGAGGGGCAAATATGACAGATTATTAAATCCTAAATGGCTGATGCACCTTGGCAATAGATGTTTTTACAGGGAAGAAAATATTGAATTAAGTATGTTCAGTGTGTGCACTACGTGGTTATACCAGAATTATTTATTCAGATAATCATATCTTTTAAACAAAAACACAATCTTTATATAAGCATGATTTATTTACCCTAGAGAGTGGAAAAGCTCTCAGGGAAACGTATATTTAGATGTCTCTAAAAAGTGATTTATTTACCCAGTTCAATACATTAAATCTGGAGATTGGATGATTCACCTGACAGACACCAAGGCCTCCACTGGAACTGTTTCATTCTGATAAGCAAACGTGTATTTCATGCCTGCTTACCAGGGGAAAATTACTGTATTTGCACAATATCTTGTAATGACTCTAAAGAGGTTTTTAAACATCACTAGCATTTTCAACCCCCTACACACAAAGCAAACAAACACTAAGCCAGTCAGTATTGTCTTTATACAGTAGTGTATTCAGCTGTGCTGGGGCTTTGATTCAGGGGTGGTGAACATTTACATCTCTGAGACATCTGCTGTCTTCAGACAGGCAGTCATTTTCTCTTCAGTTTGGAGCAGGCAGCAGAGATTCGACAAAGAAAACATGCTTCTTAAAAATGTAATTGAGTCCTTTCTTGTTTTAGGATATTCTGACTGAAAGCGCATGGCTGCTGTTCACTTAAAGGAAGGCAACCTTTCTACTAAAGACAGGGTTGTTTACATAGGAAGAATGCTATTCCAGGCTGCTTTTTCAAGGTGGCTTGAAAAAATTATGTGAAGTGCAATAACTAGGAAGAAGGGAAAATCAATGTCTTTGTTTAGCATGGGAAGCTAGAGTGCCCCTACAGCCAGAGCTTATATTTTTCCCAGATGGTTATATTTCCCCAATGACAAACTCAGAATTGATTTTTCTTCCCAGGCCTCTAGAATTTTGATGGGAAAGAAAGAAAGAAAAGAAAAAAAGTGTGATGAGAATTCAGGCAAACCATCCTGGTTCTCTTTTTGCTCTTCATGTGCAAAAGGGACTGTAGCATGCCGTGTAGCCAGTCCAAGTTTTACCCTGTAGACCTAATGTCACAGAGTTGCTTTCAAGGTTAACACTGAACACATTTGCCTGGAGGATGGCATAGCATGACATCTTCTGATGGGCTGAACCAGATGGATGTACCCTGAAGGAGGAGGAGTTTGATAAGGACAGTTCCTCAGTGAACAACAGCTCATAGCCCTTACATAATTAATACCTACTCTGGCCAGCAGGAAGGTGAATTCCAACTATTTGGGCATCTCCAGTGGGAAGGTCAGGAGTCCCATGGCATCTGAATGAAAGAGTGTGAAGCCTGATTTCAGAGAAATGTGAGATACTCTAGTAAGTAGCAACAGGATGGCCATTTGCATAAGAGACTGACAGTAATATTGGTGCTGTCACTTTCTGTCAGTGGCAAACCATTTTTAGAATTCTAAGTGGAAACTACTCAATATTTATTGAGCACATTATGGGATATTCAGAGCAGAGGCTGGAAACAGAAAGCAGCAGGAGAATCAGAGGAGGATAAAGAGAGGGGACCAAAACCAAAAAAGCAAAGTAAAGACGCAAAGGATATACTTCCAATCAAATTTTCCACTCAACAAGGCTTCTCATATGGGTCCCCTCAAGGGGGAATTTCAAAAAAAACATTTCACACGTAGGGGAAAGAGCAGCAGTGGTATGGGAAAAGGTAGATTTTCAGACCAACTTGAAACACAATGAAAATGAGATAAAATAAAATGCTATAGTTCCCTCAGCTTTATGACTAGGTACAGGCTTTACTCCACATAAGGAGCTCTGAATTACTCTGCTCACACAGACTTATGTGTTCTTCTGTTCTGGCACACCTCCTGTACAAGTAAACTCTTCTTCCTTTACCTCCGTCTCAGTCCACACAACCAACTTGGAACAGTGAGGGTGTCCTCTTTTAAACTTTGCAGTACTGGTGGTTGGAGTCTTGGTTCCAGTTTTGCCACCATGGTTACTGCAGGTGTCCAATCACTGGAAAGAAAGTCCCTACACTGAATTGTGTTTCCCAGTCTTGTATTCATAGTATTTTGCTCTTATAAAACATTACACTTTTCATTCAAAGACCTCTGAGCTTCTAATTGATTACTTAATTAAGTCACAGAATGTTCCTGTGATCTAGGAAAGAACTGAAATGGGTGAGAAAACTAGCATAGATGAGTAAAGTCGTTACTCAAGATGACTAAGAGAAATGAGAAATGTACTAATAGAGGGTAGCTGCAGCAGAAGAAAATGAGTTTCAAATGGGTTTGCAGAGTCATTTTTAGAGAATATTTCTGAACACCTACACTCTTTCATAGCCAGCAGAAGCTGTGCCTGCTCAGGAATGTTTAAAAATCAGACTAGGTCTGACTTACACAGGGACACTGACAGTGAAAACAAAGACGTTTTGAAACAGAAGTTTGTATGGGGCACAGGTACACAGGGCTGAATAGATCACCTGGATTACTGAGTCCACTCACTCAACTTCACAGACAACCACATAAGTTATGTTCAGTCTAGGAGTCCCTACAGACCATACGTTACTCACCACCTATCTCTAATGTCAGTTGTCATTATAGACGCTACTGGCCCAGGAGTCTCTCCTGGGTAGATCTCACTGTCACCCAGCTTCAGTGGATGGTACTGAGATCATCTTCCCGTATGGACATCTTTATAAAGACCACATGGGCAGGGTGTGTTTTGACCAAGACAAACATGGTTCTATTCAGTCATCACATGCTCAGCCTCCTTGCACTCTGTGACCCACCAGAACCCTCTCCAGAAGTAACAGGAGAGAGGAGCAGAGAGAAACAGTATCATTTATTTCCCCCTTGAGTAATGAGGGTACCAAAGGACTGATGGTTGTGGAGTAATGCTTAGGTAAGATTGACAACTATTTCCTCCTGCTTCATACACATAACCAGCACCCACCTGTTTTCCTCCCACCCAGAGACATTTTTGAAAGCTTCTTCTAGCAAATTTCTGCACCAAAATTAAACCCATCTAGCAGTCAGCCTTAATGCCGTGTTCCCACGTCAGCTGTGTGTCATGACAACAGATGATAGAAATGCTGCTATTCAGGCATCAGGACGCTTGTTTCTTTTCTTTTTTTTTTTTTTATTTTTTTTATAGCTTTAAAAAGAGCTCTGAACAAAAATGCTTGCTCTGTGATGCAGCGCTGAGCTAAGGCGCACAGGGCAGGTATACCTGCCCACACACCAGCACGCAAAAATAGGTAGAGTGGGTGAGGTTTCCTGTGGCTCTGTGGGGGTTGAGGGAGAAATACTTTGAGGAGAAAAGGAGGTGGCAAGAGAAGGTAAAACAGAGAGAATGGAGAAGCAGAAGCAGAAGTGCTCCCCCTTCCCTGCACACCAGGGCCCTGCACCCCTCCCCTGGAGGGCTTCAGCTGTGGGGCAGCCCCATAACCTGCCCATGGGTGTCCCTGTCCTGGCTGATGTCCTCAAGCAGGTCAGACCTCCAGGCAGACACCAGCCTGAGATGCCAAGGGGCCCCACTGTGCCCTGCCTGCCTTCTCCTGACGTGCAGTGCTGACCCACGAGAGCAGAACCCACTTGGGGACCCCATGGGAAATCAGGAGATTGCAACCTTCAGCATCTACAAGCTGGTCAGGGACAGATCCTGTGCTCTGGAGGAGAGGGTTCCATGTCCATCCCGACTTGCGTGAGTTAATGCGTGGTGCAAGGATTACAAGCCACCTGGGGATGGTAAGAGTTAGTTTAGGACTAGCGGGCCACAGCCAGGCTTTCACTGCACAATCATCCATCCTTGTAAATCTTACATGTGATTCAACAGATCAGGAGATGAGAGGATAGGTTGATACTCTGTTTTGCCACCTTTGTGATTTTATAAGACAGGGCCATCACATACAGAAGTAAAACTGTGAAAAACCGGACAACTGATGCAGATTAGTAGATTCTTGCTGTTAAACGTTTAATTTGCCCCACACCAAATAAGCAGAAGTATTGACTGGCTTTCTTTGGAAGAAAATCTGTCCTGAAAGGTCAACATCAGCAGTGTAAGGAAGCCTGAGACAGGCAATTTTAAACACAGTCTGTGTTAGGGTTCCTCTCAGAACTTCTGAACAAAATGGGAGGGTAGATACCTGTGTAACACCCCTAAGGTAAAAAACCTGGAAAATTTATAGCCCTCAAATCTTACAACATAAGTAGCTAAGACAGACAAAGCACACCATAAGTTAGAAACACTGAGAAGCAAAGCAGCTTGTCTGAGGTCTCACAGAAAAGCAGTGACAGAGGTTGAGATGCAGAGCAGATTTGCAAACCATTTTGACTGTGTAAAATGCTTTCTCATCTAATTGGCTAATGAGAAAGCATTCGTCTTGTAATGCTATGTACTTATTTTCTACCAGTTAAATTGCTGAGGAGAGATTTAATTTGGAATTCATTTTAAAGTGAGTATTTTAAAACTTTCTCTCATAGCATACTTCTGTGAAATGCAAAAGGCAACCATAAAAATACCCCAACAAATCCCACAAACCACTTTAAAACCAGATGGACAAAAATCAAAGGACAAAACAGTTACAAAAAAAAACAACTATCAGAAGCAGAATAGCAGATCCCAGAAGAAATCTTTCAATGATCATCATAATAAGCAGAAGTATCTGATCTCAGTCAACCAGCATAAGTCCCTTTAAACACATCCTGGACAAGTTGTCCCAGTGGGTTTTACTATTGGTTTAAAGAAAGGGAAGTTTGGATTTCCAGGCAGGGAAATCTTGCTCTGCAGATGTCAGCTGAGTTACTCCATGGGAGTAGCGCACTACTGAACGAAAGCCTTCTCTCATGAAACAGTATTATTCCCATAAAATACAATTTCTTCCATGACAGACCTGCTGATACTCCTTTCTACTCAATGGCTGAACTAACAGAACTGAAAAGTTTGTATGTGTGCCTTTTTTTTTTTTCCTCACTAGTTCCTCAAGGAAGAAAAAGAAATAAACCTAGTAAAAGCAGGGTCCCAGCTACTCTGGGATCAGGCTATGTGGGGACAGTCAGAAGCTCAGAGAGGAGGGCATCTCCAGCTGAAATTGCTGCAGTTCACACCTTAGTAATCGTCACAGTTGTTTCTGTTTCAACAGTATCACAAAAAGACAGCAAAGAACCCTCAAGCCAAGCAACAATTTAAATATGTCTTTGAAGCCTTTCCCATTTAGAAAATCGTTTGTGTCTATGCTTGATACTAAGGGCTGCTTCTGAATATAAATGCTTCCCTGTACCAGGGCTACAGAAATATCAGAAGATTAGATCAAGGAGATGATCTGTCCAAATGAGACAGTAGAGGCATGATGAAAAGCTGCAGATCTTCCCTTTAATGAAACTTAGTTTATTAAACCCTTTAATAAAGCTGTAGTGAGTATATTTACATTCCCAACAGAGAAAAGCACTCCCTTGAAACAGGAAAAAATTACCACAATTAATAATATCCTGATATTCTTCATAATGCCAGTAGATTGCATGTTTTTGTAGAGCTGTTCATCATTTTGAATTTCCATGCATCTCTTTATTCCACATCTACACCCACTAGGGCACTTTAAGGACCAGAATTCATTGCTGTATATTAAAAACAGCAAATGAATCTCATGATTTCTTTTGTATCTCTCCAGTTTATTCAGCATACAAAAGACAAAATCAATGGCATTCTGCCTGAGGAATAGAGTTATTTTTATTTTTGTGTTTTTCTGTGTTTTTTTGCTGCAGATTTTTGTCTTTAGTCTTGAAAACTGCGGTGTGCTGCACCAACATATTTTCACTGTATGAGTTTTCAGATTATCTGCATTTTGCTGTGCTAATCCCAGACATTTAATATCAAGCAAAATAGTATTTATATCCTGTTCATCTCTATCCGCCATGTTCTGTATATCTGCATGTTCCTTTTCCATTGCCAAGAGTCTGAGTTTAAATATTCTGAAATTATTTTCTTCTTGGGGGCACAGATCCAACTAAGCACTTACACATAAGCTTACGCATCATGGAAGGTAAATTTGGGCTTGAAGAGTTAAGGTGTTGAGCTGAGAAAGACAGAGGGTGAAGGAGGGAGTGGATAGGCCTAGGCTCTCTACCCTTTGGGCAGACCTGGGACCCATAGATGCGGAATGGCTGTTGCTAGAATTGGTCTGCTTTCTGTTTTACAAAAGCAGCATGATATTTCCTTTCCTTTCCTTCCATCTTTCAGCACTTCCACAGTTGCCCATGGTTTTCAAATAGCTGTAAGTGGCAGAAAATTATTCAGGAAACGGTATCTTTAACAGCTAATGATGTGGGTCATCCAGGTGACCTATATGTGTCAATTTTCCTATATCTTGTTTCAGTTTTTTTTTTTTAAAGTAGGTTATTCCCTTTTGCATTTACTGTTTTTTTCCACCCACTTTGTCTGTTATTTTTCTTCAGACTAATACAAAAGCAAGGTCAGTGTTTCAACCATGCTAAGTGTCTGTTAATTTAATATCCATCTCGGTTTATTAACTGATTGACTTTCTACCAAATACTGCTGTTTCCCCAGCATACCAATAAAACTCTTGCTATTTGTCCTCATGTATCTGATGGAGGCAATTCACTCTGCTTTACTGTCCTCTTTCCTCTGAAATCATCGGCTGCCTAATTACTCTGTCTACTTGGGCTCCTTCATTACCCAACTACCGTTCAGGAGTCTGGGTTATTTAATTTTATTATTTTTGATCCTGAACTTCAAGACTTCTTATTTTCTGACAGAATTTTTAAAGTGTAACTTTTTGAACGTGTTTTATTATTCACTTAATTTTTAAGGCAGACGGAAAATGCAAAGAATACACTTTTTCCTTCTTTCATGTCTTTGGTACCATTTCTTCTGGGACTTTTCCCTGAAATTTCCATGAAATATGAACATGCTTTTCCAGTAAAGCAAAGCAGATGTTTTGCAACTGTTTTCACAGTTAGAAGTCCCTGACAAGCTATATATAGTCCATGTGTTCCATACTGCAACAATTGTATGAATACTTTTACTTATAGCCAGTCTCAATGAAATTAATAGGAATGTGTATCCCAGTAAACTAGTCTTCTTCCTGTTTGGGAGAAAATAATCTTCTCTTTACATTTCCATATATATGTTTCCCTTTAGCAGACTGATTACAAGGAAACCATATACCTACTTACAATGCATCTTGTGATGGAATTTGCAAGGATTTGAGTTTTATTTATTTGATATCTAACTTCTAACTCATGGCTCACGTAGCTAAGAGATGTGTCTAAACTCTAACTGTAACTAAATGCTTAGAATTTGGAAAAAAGTGGAGATATAATATGAACTTATCCTGAATTCATCTGGAGTGCACTTCAGATGCAGTACCTGATTGGATGCCACCCAGTGTACCTGAGCAGCCATCCTTGAAAGACAACCTCTTGACTTTTTCTTCTTTTAGAAAGCACAGACATTTTCAGTTCATTTTTGCTCTCTTTTTTCCTGCTGCTGAAGCAATGTTTGTTCCCTCTATAAAATGGAACCAAACAAGGCAATTATATGAGTCATCAGAAAAAGAGCAACAGCAGTAGATGGTTGCTGATGGTGATCAGCCTGAATTGCTTACTGCCCCCCTGCCGATCCCTTGCAGACTTTGGTATCTGGAGGACAACTGGGACCTGTCTGGGGAGCAACTGTGGTGTCCATGAGGCAACGGGCAAAACCAGTTTTATCTGAAAGCTAAGTTTGTGTTCCCAAAATATAACAAGTCTAACACTGTAGACTATTGCCTAAGCTGACTGCAACACATCGAATGCTAGTAACAGAAAGTGGAGGCATTCCCTTCAAAGCATAATAGAAAATACATGCCTACCTAGTAATGAATACACCTATATTGCTAGATGTTAAAAGAGATGCCACATTGACACATAAAAATGCATTCTATTGTCCTTAAGTAGATAATTCAAACAACTTGCCATCAAATAGCGTAAGTATCCTTCCTGCTTCCATCTCATTATGAAAAAAAAAAAAAAGAAAGAGGAGATAGGTGTGGCATTAATTCACATACCCCATGACATTTTTTGGCATGAAGAAATAACATATTATCAGAGCAGAGGTAGATAAAGAGAACAGAAAAAGAAAATTAAGTCTGTTTGAGATTTTATTATGCAGAAAATGTTTTCTTGTTGGTCTGCAACACTTCTCTACTGCCTTTTGAGTTAGAACTTCACATCAATGTGCAGCTGGGCATCTGGCAATAGTTGCAGCAAAAGGATTTTGAGGCACACGTCATCAACATGTATATAAAAATAAGAAAGGCTAAACAATTCCAAACAATGCAAGGAAATTACTGGAATTAAAAATGATTGGGAAATGTGTTTCCCTTCTTTAGTCAAATGGCAATATGAAAGAAATTCAGCAGACCTCAGCAGTTTACACTAGAGAAAACTTATTGTTCACTGATGTGTTCTGTAGTTTCTTTTAGTCTGTGATAAAGTTTTGTTTGTTCTGTATTTTAAAATAGGGGAAAGGGGGAAGCACAACATTGCCCATATCACAATATCAAACACTTCTTTTAGGTTCCTAAACAGAAACTATAGCACAGTGGTAGAGGCAAATTAACGGTACTTGATGCACCTCAGAAGTCATAAAAAGGAAATTCGGTCATCCCGCTAATAGACATGACACAGGCACAGGGTGGCGACTGACATTCCCCAATAGAGGGCTTATGAAGGAGGAGTGGTGGACAGGGGATCGGCAGCTGAGGAGCCCCCC
>VZTO01008253.1:0-54274 GCA_013400615.1 Syrrhaptes paradoxus | reverse complement strand
GAGAGGCGAGGGCACGGCGGCAGCCCTGCGGAGAGCCGCCCTAGGGCCGGCGGACAGGCTGCCCCGCGGCCCCGGCTGAGGAGACCGGGGCAGCGCCACCCGCCCTCTCCCCACGCTGCTCGCCCGGCCCCCGCCTGCCCTGCCAGGCGCAGCCGGGCCACAGGAGGCGGCCAGGCCCCGCAGGCAGCCCCCGGAAGGCCGGCAGCCCCTCACCCCGGCGGCGACCCCCAGCCCCTACCTCCGCGGCCGCCGCCCCTCGCTCCGCGCCACCAGCCCCGCCGGAGCGCTGCGCCCCGCCCCTCCCTGCCGCAATGCCGTACAGCAGCTTTCGATTGGCTGCCGGCGCCGTCGCTCCGGATCAGCCCCGCCCTCTCCGCTCTCACGGCTTTGGAGGCGAGCCCTTCGCCGGCTGATGCAATGACGGGACACGGTGGCCACGTGACGAGGCCGGGCTGAAGCCGGGCAGGGAGCCGCCATTTTAGGAGTGCCAGCCCTGCTGTGGGGTGGGGGATTGCTCCTGGGCGGGGGGCGTAGGAGGCCTCCGGCCCCTCCTCACTGCCGGCACAGTGACAGCGCAGTGCCACCAGGCCTTGGCCCACCTGGCCAGCCCCGCACCCCACAGGTAGGCCTGAGGCCTTGCCGCCGGTGTGGAGCGAGCAGAGCTGCGAAGGGCCCGGGCAGGGACGGGGGTGGTGGGGAGAGAGGGCTGGCTGGGGATGGTGGAGTGCTGACTAAAAACCTGTGACAAATCCAACGGCAACAAAGCATTTTGCAAAAAGAGAAGCTGCTTCAGGCTGTCTGTCTTAAGGTTGGCTTCAAACCAGGAACAGGAATGCACTTTTCAGAAAGGAAAGTTAGAAATTAACTCAAAAATGTGCAAGACCTCTTGCTTCCCTTCCTCCCTACTCCCTTCCTTCTCTCTTTTTCTTCAGGCGTTTGTTCCTTCAGCAAATACGTCAGGCCTAGCACTAGAAATGTGCTGGTCCCCCAGGCCTGGCCCCTTGGAGCAATGGCTCCACTCCTCCAAACAGAGCAGTCATCGCCAAAGTGACTGAAAGATCCCCAACGTCTCGTGGGGTGCTGGAGCCTTGAGCTCTGTTTGATCGTTATCCAAAGGGAAGGCCCTGAGAAGCACCCTGTGCTACATCCTGCAGCTGGGCATGCACGGCCGCGAACCCCATGGCTCCATCCCCTCGCGTAGGGCAGCCCCACAGCACATCAGCTCATCAAACTCCTGCAAAATCTTTTCGTGACACCTCTACAAAGCTCTGTGCTGCACAAGGCAGGGTGGTAAAAAGTCCCAGGCTGCTCAAATACTTGTTTAACACCATGAAGACATCAAGCTAGTTAAAAGTTACAGGAAAAAGGACTGTTCTGCTGCTTGTCAGTGGACAAAACACTCCAAGAAGGAAGCCTTCAGCCTTGCAAACCTTTGGTAAGTCAGTCTTGTCAAAGCAAACATAGCTCAGGGCCAAAGTGTTGCAAAAAAGCACTCTAGCTCTGTGGTCCCTTCGCCTGGCAGGCTCAGTCAGACGGGCACCTGCAAAATTGTGCAGAAATGTGTGTGTGGAGCAAAGGGTAGCCATGGTTCACAAGGGCTTGGTGGCGAACCAGGGTTATTAAAAAGCAATCTATAAAGTTTAATGTTGGCCTAACCAGCCCATTTCAGATCCTGGAGGTGTTTAAATGACCCCTTTGCAATCAACAGTGGCCACTTCAGTGCGGGGAGCACCTGGTAGGGGATGCCCATCCTAACAAGCAAACCCAAAAGCTGAGCACTAACTTAAAAAATGCCACTGCTATTCCTTTAGCCCCCAAATCCTGCAATTAAAGGATGGCAGATTTTCAAAAATATATTTAAGTGAAGAAAAAGGCACTGGAAATGCTCCCTGTTAGCATAATTTCAGTTGTTTCTGGTTGCTTGAGAGGGTTTGTCCCTACAACTTGGCCAAGGCATCTGTAAAGATGGGGAAGTTCAGACTTGGAGCCTGAAAAAATATCCCAATTTTTTTATTATTTGTACTCACCTCAGCTCATCTCTCAGCTCCAAATCCTTGCCAGTAACAACGTGAAGCAAGAACAAAAAATCTCAACAAAAAAAAAAGAGAAGAAAAAAAGGATTTTTGCATACAAACATCTGCAAAGCTACAGGAAACTGTGCTGTGGAAGATCAATTTAAGTACAAATTGTTAAAAAAAGGCTCTAAATGGACAGCACCCAGAAAAGATCTTCGTGTAATCCAGCAATAAAATGAACGTGTGTCCCCCGGCTAACAGCCGCTGTCGCGGTACAGAAGGACTGGAAGAGTGTGGGCAGGTTGATTCCCGAGGGATGGTGTCCATGCAGCTGCGGTGGCTCCTGCTGGAAATAAAACTGGGAGTCGCAGCATGCGGGGACCGAGCATCCCTCGGGCAACTGTAAATGCCTTGACTACAGAAAGCAAATACAGATGAGTGCTTCTAACCAGTAGCCTCAGTGTGTCCAAAAAGGAGCTGAATCGAGGTTTAATTCAGCCAAGGCTGCAGAACCAAGAGGTGGGGACAAACTGCTGCTCATTTCAATGTGCCTAACACCCGTAAAAAAACAAACCCTGCTGCGGACTCTTCTGGTGTGGAAAGATGCTTCGTCCCATGGGTGACCCCCTGGGGACAACCTGGGGCTGCTGAGAGCTACCAGGGCCAAACCCAAAGGGAACAATGTGAGAACAAGGTTTTGGTGGTATTTGTCATCACACGTGAACCACCGAAGGGGAAGCAGGAACAGAAAGTTGGCCAAAGAACGGGGAGAAGGGTGTGTGTGCCCAGGAAAAGCTGGGAGGAGAGCAAGGAGCCTGGTGCGGGATGGGAATGGGGACAGGACGGGGGCTGGGGACGGGCGTGGAGTTGGGGCTGTGGATGAGGGTGCGGATGGGGACAGGGATAAGGATGCGGATGGGGACGAGGGTGGCGATGGGGATGGGGCTGGGGATGCAGGTGGGGATGCAAATGGGAGTGGGGATGCAGGTGAGAACGAGGGATGGGGACAATGCTGGGGATGTGGATGGGGACGAGGTCAGGGACGGGGACGGGGACAGGGGAGGGGCTGCCTGTCCGGATGCGGATGGGGCCGGGCCCGGGCTCCCGCAGCCGCTCCGCCCCGGATCCCGCGGCCCCGCGCGTTTCCTCTTCCCAGGGCGCGCTGCGGGGCCATGGCGGTGGCGGCGGCGGCCGCTTGTCCCGGCGGGGAGCAGGCGGGGGGGGAGAGGTGAGCGGGGGGCACGGCAGCCCTCCCTGTCCCCAAGCCCTGCGTGTCCCCCACCCTGCGTGTCCCCAACCCTGCCTGTCCTCAAACCCCATGTGTCCCCAACCCTTCCTAACCCCAAGCCCGGCGTTGTCCCCAAACACTGCCTGTCCCCAAACCCCTGCCTGGCCCCAACCCTGCCTGTCCTCAAACCCCTCGTGTCCCCAAGCCCTGCCTGTCCCCAAACCACTTGTGTCCCCAAACCCCTCGTGTCCCCAAACCCTGCCTGTCTCCAAACCCCCGCTTTTCCCTACTCCCTCTGCCTGTCCCCAACCCTGCCTGTTCCCAGCCCTTCTGCCTGACCCTTATGCAGCACAGAGAGCCACCTTCCCCCTTTTGCAGCTAGGAGAGGGATGGTTAAGTCCTGGGCACAGGATAATAATTCTCGGGGGATAATAAACAATATGAGAAGAGGAGGAAAGAACATCCTGAACGGGGTGGGAGACTCACAAAGGCCTGATCCAGCCTGCACACAGCTCCGGAGCCTGCTGCTGTCCCACCTTGGTGGCACGAGCGGGATGCTGCAGGACCCGTGTGCCCCCGGCAGAGCGTCTCCCTCGGCATGGCTCCCTGAGCACAGGCGTCCTTGCGGAGAAGCAGGGGGATTTGAGCTGGGTTTGAGGCAGCCCCTGGGGTTGTGGCTGTGTTTGGGGTATAAAACCCTTCCTGGGGTGCTGGAGCTTTGCGGCTGATTTGGTGCCTCGTCTCTTCTCCCACAGGTTTGTGTATGAGAGCAAAAACATGCCTTCTCCTAAAATCTACGTCTTGCAGCCTTGGATTGCAAACCTCTTGGTGAATTATGAGCAGGTGGATGCCAACGAGAATCTTCTGGCCGGTCAGGTCCTGCGGGTAGGTACCAAGGGGGACTGTCCTACGGTGCCCCAACAGCGTTTGAAATCCCAGTTCCTGGAATTGCTCAGTGATTCACAATTCAGTGGCTGGGGGGAGCAACTCTTCTTCCTCCAAGTCCCTGATTATTGGTTTTCTGAGATGGAGGACCTTTTCTTTGCCCATTTCTGGTGGCTTTCACTGACTTTTGCATCTCTGGTATGTGTGCCCTGCTCTCATTCAAAGAGCTGCTGCTCTTCAAGGTCATCCTGCTCTTCTCCTGGCCTCCCACGCACGAGCTGCCATGCCTTACTCCTCCTCTTCACATCCCAGCCTTCCTTGTACCAGGCCAGGTGATGGGTGGTCCTGCCAGTGGGTAGCAGGATGCAGAAGCAGGACCTGCTGATGTGTCTGGAGCCTTGTGGGAGCTTGGTGGGACCACGAGCTTGTCCTCCATGGATGCTGGCTCTTCTGGGAGAGCATCTTGTGTGGTGATTCAGGGCATGAGGCTCTGGGGCACCAAACCTGTTCCTGCATGGTTCCTGGAGAGCCTTTTGTGCAGCGCTGGAGATGTCTTTGGGTTGTGGTCATGACCTGGATGCTGAAGAGTCCCAGCTCCTGTGCTCTGGTTTGCTGTTCTCTCACAGCCTTTGGGTACTTGTAGCAGCTCCCCACCATGAGCAGCGTTATTGTTAGGAGTCTCCTCGTGTCTTTTGTGGATGAGATGTTTGTATCTCCTTACAGCCAGGAAAAGGAAGGAGAAAGATGGATGTTGTGACTTAAATAGAAGGGAGAGATGAGATGGGGAGAAAAAAAACGACAGCGAGAGAGATAAGACCCTGTGGTCCTGTTCCCCATCTTGTCTGAAGATATGGAGGCGGCAAAATCACTGGTTCCCTGCTTCTTGGCCCAGGAGATCTCTTGTGCCTGGGCTGATGGTGGCCCAGCAGTGAATGAGCGGGTCCCTCCTAGGGCTCGAGGGATCAGTGGAGAGAGTTCCCTCAGCATGACCACTGCAACCCACACTCGCCCCAGTCCTCTGTAATGCAGGAATCAGAATCACAGAATGCTTTGAGTTGGAAGGGACCTTAAAGCCCATCCAGTTCCACCCCCTGCCATGGGCAGGGACCCCTCCCACTAGCCCAGGTTGCCCAAAGCCTCATCCAGCCTGGCCTTGAACCCCTCCAGGGATGGGGCATCCACAGCTTCTCTGGGCACCCTGGGCCACTGCCTCACCCCCCGCACAGGAAAACATTTCTTCCTCACATCTCGTCTCCATCTCCCCTCTTTCAGCTTCAACCCCTTCCCCCTTGTCCTATCAGGGAAGGCTGGGAGCCTGTCTTTTGCAGCGGAACCTTTCTGCTGGTTTCTCTGGGCTCCATCTACACCTGCCTTCTCCTCTGTCTGTTTCAGAACTATGACTTCCAGTCCTACCCTCTTTTTTTTTATCTTGTCTTTTTACCCAGTCTTGTGAGCAGCCCTGACTGCTGCCAGTGCTCTCCCGCAGTGTTGTGTTCAAGCATCGAGAGTTGCCTGTAGTGAGTGAGGCCGTGGGGGGACTGGCCACCTGCATGCTGGGCTTCTCCAGGGCAAGGGGATGTGGCCAGCGGGGACTGCTGGGTGGCCGAGCTGTGACACCATGGGGAGCAGGATCCTGGTGGCACGGGCATCCTTCAGCCCAGCAGCGAGGCTTGTTGGCTTGCATGAGGAGTTTCTGCCGTAAGTTTGGCAGGCTTTCATTGTCAGAACGTTCCAGCTGATGTGACTGGTCTTTGTGGCGTGCTGGTCACCTATTAAAGGACAAGGATGCACCCTTGTCAGACACAGGTGGCTTTTGTGCACGGCGGGACATGCAGTTTCACATCCCCTCTGTGTGCGTTGTGTCCCAGCATTGCCAGTCAGGTGGGCGATGTACATGACACGCGTGACCGAGCCGTAGACAGGTACCAGGAGGAGCCCAGGGCTGTGGGGTTAGGCCAGGCCAGGGCAGATCCGCAGCTCCCAGCCCGTGGAGCAGGCACACGTGAGGCTTGGAGGAACAGTCTGTTGTGTCCCTCCGAGGTTGTGCTGGCCCAGCAGGGACATGGCTCAGTACAGGCTCAGGGTTGCTGCAGCGGGAGCTTCATTCAGAAGAAGGGGAGGGCTGTGCTCATCCAGTCGGTCACTGCGGCTCTCTGATTGTCTCTGCTTTGCAGAGGAGCACTGTCCCAGGCCTGCCCAGACCCCTTTTGCCTGGATTCCTGATGCTGGTTGGGGTAAAAAAAATGCTTGGTTGTGGTGGCTTCTCTCCCACCTTGCCTTCACTTGCTCTCTTGCACCATGTGGCGTGTCCCTTCCTTACTCTGTCTTGGTGTGTCCCTGCGGGAGGCATGGGCACATGCTGGACCTCTTGGCCATGGCATGAGTGCTACCACCTGGCTTGACAGTGAACGGTCACCTTCTCTCCTGGGAGAGGCTCTCAGCCGGGCACGGTGTCATGTCCTTCACAGGGCGGTCTGTAAGGGAGATTTCTTTTTTACCCCCTCCCCAATCTCTTGATAGGTTTTGAGAGACTCATCTGCTCCAGGCCAACCTGGGACCCTCCAAGATGCCATCCTCCAGGTCTCAGATGGGTCCTACTACATCCGCGTGGTCATTACAGCCGAAGCTCTGCGGGCAGAGGAAAAGTGGGTTCCAGCATGACTCGGCCGTGGCGGGGCAGCGGTTCTCCACAGCTGCTAGTAGGGCTCCTGCCGTGGTCTTGTTCCAGGTTGTGTTAAGCCACAGCAATCATGGGGTGGGAAGTCCGCATGGAAGAGGTGCTAAGAGGAGAAAGCTGGAATGCGGGTGCTCAGTGCTCGCTTTTGGCTGGCTGGGATGGGCAGGAGTCGGTGGCAGAAGCTGTGATGCCGTATAGAAAGAACTGAAGAGCCCATGGCCTTTGTGGAAGGAGCCAGAGCACTAACCGTGGTGGCCTGGGCTGCTCCTTCAGTGCTTCCTCGGTTTCCCCATTGGGATGCCACTAGGCTGGTGGGGTGCTGGGAGCAGAGCTGCAGATAAGCAGCAGGAATAAGTTGCAGGAACTGGGAGCCCTTAGTGCCTGAGGCTTGTGCCGAGACGCGTGCCAGCGTGTCCTGACGTGTCTGGCATCACTGTTTGGGAGCCCCACTGTGTGTCTGGGCGGTCCAGCTCCGTTCTTCATCTCTCTGAGACATTCCTGCTCTGCTCTTTTTCCAGCACCCACATGCAGCTCAGGCTTTCCAGCCTTATTTGCAGAATTATCGTCTTGCAGAAGTACACAGTGTGTTTCCAAGAGGAAGCCAGGCTGGTAAGTGCTCTGATGAGTGGAAGCAATTCCTCCCTTGATCTCATCTTGCTTCCTGTGTTCTTACCTGCTCTGAGCCGTCCCAGGAGCCGCAGGCAGGTGAGAGCTGGCCTTTCTTCTCTCTTGGTCCATGTTCAGCTCTTGGGAGGGTCTGTGGCAGTGGAGATGGCTTGGCCTGGGTGCCAGGGAAGGGGATGATATGACCCCTCCAGGGAGATGTGTGTCATCTCCCCCAGGGCCACTCGGCTGTTACCTCCTCCTGTCCCGCAGCTGCGTGGTCTGCTGGTGGCAGAGCTGCCCACTGTCCCTGTGCAGGTGTTCAGGAGTGTCCCCTGGGGTAGCCCAGCCTGTCCTCTGGCTCTTGAAGAGCCACCTGCTGATGCAGGAGGGTGCAAACCCCCCGATGAAGGGGGTTGTCCTTTGGGGGGAGGTCCTCCCTTGGGTGGGAGGGCTGGGGTGGGTACATGGGTGGGAGCTGGCCCCAGGGGAGGTGGGAGCCGAGGCCTCACAGGCTGCCTTTGCCCCGCAGGAGGACTGTGAATTTTACCTGACGGCCCAGCAGTTCATCGTGCTGCCCATGGAGCGGCAGAGGCTGGAGTCATCCGATGGGTACGGCCCAGGGGCTATGCTCTGGGGGGGGGCTTCCCCATCTTCCCAGACCCAGACTCCCAGGTCCTGGGGTGACCTGGGTGCAGGGAGGGATGACATTTTGCTCTTTGAAAGAGAAATTGTCTCTGTCACAAGCTGTGGAGGAAGATGGGGGATTTGGGGGGATTCGGGTGACCAGGTTCTCTCTCGCTGTAGGAACCAGGAGCCCACTGTGCTGCAGAAGAGGAAGGAGCTCTGGCTGTAAGTATGGGGTTGGCCATTGCCGGGAACGTATCCAAGTATCTGAGCCCAGGAGGAGAGCGTGCGGGCTCTGCGGGGGTCAGCAGGCTGGCGAGGGCAGGCACACGTTATGGCAGCTCCAGGTTAACCCCTGGGACTCCCTGCCCCAGGCTGTGATGGAGCAGAGTAGCCGTGTGAAATGAGGTCCCGGTGATGCAGAGGACTCTTGTCCCCAGCTTCCTCCTCGGAGCCCGGAGAAAACACCCGTGGGGCAGCCATGGGCAGCAGGGGCGGGTGGGTGAGCCCTGCAGAGCTCCTTCATCACTCCACGCTTGGAGCCCCAACTCCGGAGGTGCTCAGGAGGCTCCATCGATCCATCTCCTGGATACCCCTGATGGGTATTCCTGGGATGCAGAGGGGTGGCCGGATCCGCACCCAGCAGGGAATCCACTGCTTCCATAAACCGCTTCTTTGCCAGCCTGGGTGCTCAGTCTGCTCCAGCCCTAACCCAGCTTTGTCTTCTTGGTCATTGCAGGAGGAGCCTGGCCCTGAAGAACGCTCCCAGCTCAGGTAAAGGGCTGGGGGGACACGCGGTGCTCTGGCTGCCCGGTGGGGCTCCTGAGCTTGGCCTGTGTTAGGCAGAGGGAGCTCAGACATGACCAGATCTCACAAGGTGATGCTGCTAAGCCCAGAGCAGGACAGGCTGATGGTGACAGCTAAAGCCATACTTTCTATTGCAGGAGAAAGGAAAGATAGTTTCTGGGTAGGAAATGCAGAGTTTTGTGTGTTTCCACAGGTTTCAGTGCACGGGGCAGTCACGCAGCAGAGTAGAAGCATTTGCAAGTGAGGCTTGCCTGAATTAAGGTGTCTCCTCCACTGACACTCAGTGTTCTCGCTGCAGAGCCGTCCATCTCGCAGCTGATCGATGTCATAGGACAGAATCAGCTGGAGGTTTTGAAGGAAAATGCTGAGGAATGCTTGGATTTACGGATGCCCAAGGAGACCCCAGTGATGGTGAAGGACGAGGTTCCCATCACCCAGTGGGAGACAGAGCGCCAGAAAGAGGTCAGTGTGGGTGCTGTGACCCTCTGAGATGGGGCTGTCCCAGCTCAGGGGGACTCTGCTCCGGAGAGGTGGGAGAAGGAAGGGGAAGAGCAGTGGGCAGAGCTGGAGGATTGCTGCAGGAGAGAGATGGGGTTCAGCTGCCCAGCAAAAACCACATAATGTGTCTTGTTTCAGCAGGCTGAGGACGTCTTCACAGTCCCAGCCAACACCCTGGTGATCCCCCCAGAGGAGGAGGCAGTTCTTTGCGGTGCTTCCAAGGCAGGTCAGTCTGTGGGGCGGGCAGGGGGCTGTTCAGCATCTCAGCATGCGAAATAAGGGTCTCCCTGGCATGGGGAGACTTCCTTTGCCCTGGCTGTGAACCACGCTGGGATGTGACCAGCCGCGCCCCTTTCATTGCAGACACAAGCGAAGCAGCTCCTGGGAAGAGCGACGATGGCAGCATGGTACCAGGCGACCTGAGTGTTGTCTCCCAAACCAGCTGTGAGTAGCAGGACTTCCAGGTCCCATCCAGCCTCTGGTAGTTTGCTGTGAAGTTGCCTCAGCTTGTCTTCTCGGAGGGAGCAGAGGCGGTGCCGGCATGGCTGGGTCTTTGGGCGACCAGGACGCCCAGGGAGCGGTCCTGGTCCTGCAGCCTCCTGAAGCTGAGCAGCTTCAGTTCACTCTGCTGGGAGCACAACAAATGATTTTGTCTCTTTGATGCCATCATGGAGACTGAGTCACCTTCCCGAGTGTGGGCTCTGGGCTAGCTGTGGTTTGGCACCGGGGTGGGCTTGTGTCACCTCTCTGGGCTGGGTGTCACCAAGCTTTGCTGCAGAAGCACCTGCAGGAGCTCCACGTAGGGGAGGAGATGAAGGGAGCTGCTGTCCTGGGCAGTGCAGGGTGTAGGAGAGGGTCTTCCTTCTGCCAGCCGGCTCTTGTGGCAGCTGCTGCTGCTCCACTGCCTACCGCAGGGGCCGCCTGAAATCGTGGAAGGCGTCTGGCTGGAGTTCACCCCCGTTTTGGCTGGAAAGGGCTCTTGGAGCTCTCCCCGAGTGCTGTCTCTGGCCAAGACCCCCTGCACAGTTCTGTGTAGCCACCCCAGGGTTGGGGACAGGCAGCCGCTTGCTTTGCCAAAATCAATGCCCCAACTTGATCGTTGCAGCCACAGAGTCACCAGCCTTGTCGGAGGGCTTGGAGGGATCCCTGGACGACCCCTGGAACAGGCTCCCCCCAATATCTTTGACCTTGAACTCTTCAGATGGTGAGTCCCTGTGCCCAGGCACCCAGCCTGCCTCAGTGGCAGAGCACCCCTCTGCTCTTTCTGGGTGACCACATAGCTCATCCTGGGTGCTGGCTTGCTTTTCCCCGGCCAAAAAGTAGTATCATGGCGTTCCCCCTCGAGGGGGGCAGATTTCCCCCACCCTGCCCAAGCTGACTGTGCCTTTACTCTTCCCAGAGAAGCCCGTTCAACCTGACCTGTCACCGAAGACCCAGAAGACCCAGCAGGACGTGGCTGCTGACAGCAACACCCCTGATTTGCTGGAACCCTGCAGCCAGGACTCTCTGGAGGGTTTGCCGCAGACCTCCTCTCCCTCCCTGCTCATCTCCTACGGCGATACCGATCTGGCAGAGAGCGGCACCGCGCGGGCAGCGTCAGCGGCGGAGGCAGCCAGCGATGGCCCCTGCCCTGCTCGAGGCCCGCAGGTACCGGGGGGCTCTCAGGCCACCCTGCCATCTCTTTCTCCGGTTTTTCCTGTCTTGCCCAGCAGCCGCTTGCACTCCCTGCCCAAAGGGATGCCGCACAGGGAGCAGGCGGACTCCAGTGGCACAGCTTTCCCTCCAGATACGGTCAAGCACAGTCCGGCTCGTGCCAGGGCCCAGGGAGGAGATGCTGCGGGTGCCAAGAGGAAGCTGCCGGCCCTCGATGGGCAGCAGCATCCCCAAGGTGCCCCACGAGGCAGGGGGAGAGATGTGGGCAGGCTGGAGCTCGCAAGCACACAGGGTGCGAAGAAGAGCAGAAAGGAGGAGATAGGGCTGCGGCGTAGAAAGAAGCTCGAGGAGGAGGAGGAGAAGGAAGAGGAGGAGGAAGAGCAAGCATCCCCAGCCAGCGGCCCCAGCTCCAGGCCAGAACAGCCCAGAGCTCTGGAGCCGGTAAAGATGAAGGAACTGGTGGGGTCCCCTGGAGGGGTGGGCCCCAGGGAGGTTCTTTGTACCCCCCCGCACCAGTGCCCAGCCCCAAGGCCTCTCCTCCCCTGGCTGGTGGGGAGGGGGAGTTGGAAGTAGGCGGTGATGGAGATGGTGGCACCAACCCTCCCACTCAAGGAGGATCTGGGGCACTGGGGGGAAAAGGGGCTTGAGCCCAAGCTGGGTGGGAACCCACATGTGCTGGAGCATCTTCCAGTTCTCTGGGTAAAATTAGATTGGAAGAGCGGGAAACAATTTGAGGGAGAGTTTGCTCGGGTGTGTCAGGGTCTCGGGCTGGGCTGTGGGGCCTCACCCTCCCCTTTGCTCCCGCAGTATGTGAGGGAGAAGCCGGCCCAGTACCAATACGAGGCGCCAAGCCCCGAGCTCTGCGAGAGGATCAGATCAGTCAGGTCAGTGCACCATGGCTGCGTCCGGCCGGCCCTTCTTCCCCCCGCCACAGCTGGTGTCATGGGACATGGGCATCGCTGCCGGCATCCCTGCACGGCTCCCCAAACTCTGCCTTACCCCTTGTCCCCGGGGACCCCGGCGTGCAGTGGCACATCCCCAGCCGGGTCCCTGCTCACCCCGGCTCTGGTTTCGCAGGATCTCGAAGGCGATGCTGAAGTGGGCATGCTGGATACTGTCAGATGGGGAGGCGGACTCCTGAGCCCAGCCCCTCCTTCGTTCCTTCACCCACTGAGCCAAAACAATTTCGGGTTGTCTGGGAAAAGCAATTGGGGAGGGGGGGTTGGCCTGGCTGCAGAATCCCTGGCTCCCAAGATGCTGGGGACGTGGCTGGCACACTCAGCACACAGAGGGGGAAAAGCAGCTGTTTAGGGGTGCTAGTGCCGGAGCTGGCATCCCTCTGCTGCCTCTCCCTCCCTTCCAAACGCCCTGTCCCGGGGAGCAGGGACAAGGGACCTGGTGCTGCTGTAGGATGAGTGGCAGCGATGGCAGAGGCCTCTCAGCCTGGTCCCTGCTCTGAAGGCAGCTCAGGAGTTTGGACATTTTATTGATTGGTTTAGGTAGGGTCCTGCACTGTTCATTACAAAAAATATCCCGCAGGGTTATGCTGTAGAAATTAAAAATAAAAATTGTATATTTTTTGAATACACAGCTCTTATATTAAAAAAAAAAAAAAAGGAAAAAAAAAATTAAGCATGTTGCTGCTTTGTCGTAAACATCTGTGGAAGGAATGCATTTGGTCCTTAGCAGAGGTTGACGTGGGAGAAAGCCGCTGGGGTGACGCTGGTGCCGTCGGGATTGCAGCGGTGGAGCTCGGCTGCGGAGCTGCGTGCTGAAATGCCGGGGTTGTGGTCCTGCTGATGGAAACCTGCGTACGGAGCGGTACCGCGCGGGGTGAGGAACTGGAGCGGCCGAAGGACGCTGGGAACGCTTGCTGAAGACATCTGGGTGCCAGCACCATCGCTGCCCGGGCTGGGCTCCTGCCCAGCATCACCAGCTCCCCCCCGCAGCCGAGGCCGGGCAGGGACGGCGATTCCCACTTGGCACATCCCGAGGACTCCGGCGCGGTCCCTGGGCATCCCGGGTGACGCTGGCGGCCAGGCCATCCTGGCAGTGAAGAGCGGGTGATGCTGTTGTGAGCCGGTGCCGGCGCTCTGTCCGGGCTGCGAGCAGCCCTGCACCCCGGCTGCTCTCCGCACCTCGGCTGCCCATCGCCCCAGCACCGCGCGCTGGCTTGCGGGGTTTTACTGGGAACAGTGCAGCGGCATGCAGGGGCGTCACTGTCCCAGTGCCAGCTCCGCCGGCCCCAGCACTGAGCGTCTTTGGTCTACGGCAGCTGAGTCCTGTGCATTCGCACCGGTTTGTGCTGGCGCTTGCGGCTGCTCAGCCTCGGTGCCCACTCCAGCCGGCGGCTCCTCCAGCCCGGCGCGAGGCCAGTCCTGCGGCGTGGCACCTGGAGGGGGCACGGGCGCTGGCGTGGGCACGGTGCAGGGGTCCCGGGTACCCCAACACCCGCTCTAGCAGGGACACGAGGGAGGGAGGAGCAGCGCGTCACCTGCGGAGGGTCTGGGGTCCCCCTCCGGCTCCGGCAGGGAGTCGTGCTTGGTTCTGTGCTTGAACACGGGCGACCGCCGCAGGCGCAGGGGGACGGAACCCGCTGGGGGGGACACAACCCAGCTCTGGGTTACAGTGGGGCACAGGCGCCTGCCAGCCCACTGCCCAGCGTCCCCCCAGCATCATCCCACTGCACGATGCCATTGCCACCATCCCGGCACGGCGGCAGCCACCCGACAAAGGCAGCACCACCGGGCCCGTGGGGTGCCACCCTGCCACCACCTGCCTCCTCTAGCGCGAGGTGCAAGGGGGGGTCAGGGGTCCCACGCCAGCCCCCACGTACCTCCCAGCCCCGCCGGGCACTCAGGCTCCTGGAGCTGCTCCTCGTGCACAGACACGGCGCGGCGGCCGGTCCCCCGCGGTGCCACCAGCCTGGTGTCTGGAAAAGCAGCAGGGGGGTGCCATCGGGGGGGGAGCCCTGCAGCATCCCAACCCCCTGGCAGCCCCCCATCGGCACCCAGCGCTGGGGTCCCCGCTGCCCTCCCTGCCCACGGGGGACACGCCAGCAGCGGGATGGGGACCCCAACAGTGGCTCACGCATCCCTACCTTCGGTGTCGGGCGGTGTGGGGAGGGGGCTGCCAGCCCCCACCTCCCCACTGTGGCTGACCCTCCGCGGCAGGGCCACCGGTATGTTCCTCCCGGGCCGTGGCAAGCTGCTGCTCCAGCCCTCGCGGCCCCCCGGCTCCGGCAGCCCCCCGGGCTCGGCCAGAAGGAAGGAGCGTCGGGGCTGCTGGGGGGCGGTGGTGGGGGGCTCGGCCGTCAGCTGCCTCCCCAGGACCCTCCAGGCTGGCCGGGGCTCCAGTGTGGTGGGGCTGCGGGAGGGTGCGTCTGTGGGGAAGGCAGGACGGAGCGGTGGGTGCCTGGCGGTGACGGTCCCAGGGGATGGGAACGGTCCCAGGGGATGGGAACGGTCCCAGGGGATGGGAACGGTCCCTTCTTAGCACTGGGAACCAGCCTGTGGCCACCCCAGGGACGGGGAAAGGGGCTGGGCTGCCACCGGTCAGCCAGGGCTGGGCACCCATGGGTGCAGGGCCCCCTCCTGAGAGCGGGACCCTGCCCGGGTGCCCGTGCCTAGCCTGTCCCCACTGGCTCCTGTCCCCAGTAGCACTGCTTGGTGCCAGCCGAGGGGACAGAGCCCTCAGCCCTGGGGGCTGGTGGGGACCCCCCCCTTCCCAGCACCCACTGGTGACCCACCTGTGGACACAGAGTGCGTGCGGGCCTTCAGGGAGGGGGGGGAGTCCGCAGAGCTGTCCACGATGTCCCCTGCAAGGACAAGCCACCAGCAGCAGTGAGCTGGGCTCTGCCCCGTGCCACCAGCACCCAGCAAAGGGAGGACATGGTGGGACGCGGGGGTCCTGCCCCCGCCCAGCTGGTGGGTGCCAAGCTGGGTGGGGGTCAGGGTGGGGAGGGTGCAGCTCCCTCACCGTCTGAGCCGGCTTTCTTGATCTCGCTGTCTTTGCTCTGCAGGGGGAGAGAAACCTGGTGAGGGGAGGGGGTTGGGGTGGCAGCAAGGGGAGGGGGGTCAGGGTGGGATGCTGGGGGCAGAGGGCAGGGTGCTGCCAGGCTCTGGTGTGGCTGCAGGGGGTGGGTGCATGCCAGGGAAAGGGGGGGGGGCAGACACAATCGGTCCCCTGGCAGAGGGTTAGGTGACAGGACAGAGGCCACAGGCAGTGTCAGCACAGAGCTGNCCTCCCCACTGTGGCTGACCCTCCGCGGCAGGGCCACCGGTATGTTCCTCCCGGGCCGTGGCAAGCTGCTGCTCCAGCCCTCGCGGCCCCCCGGCTCCGGCAGCCCCCCGGGCTCGGCCAGAAGGAAGGAGCGTCGGGGCTGCTGGGGGGCGGTGGTGGGGGGCTCGGCCGTCAGCTGCCTCCCCAGGACCCTCCAGGCTGGCCGGGGCTCCAGTGTGGTGGGGCTGCGGGAGGGTGCGTCTGTGGGGAAGGCAGGACGGAGCGGTGGATGCCCGGCGGTGACGGTCCCAGGGGATGGGAATGGTCCCAGGGGATGGGAACGGTCCCAGGGGATGGGAACGGTCCCTTCTTAGCACTGGGAACCAGCCTGTGGCCACCCCAGGGACGGGGAAAGGGGCTGGGCTGCCACCGGTCAGCCAGGGCTGGGCACCCATGGGTGCAGGGCCCCCTCCTGAGAGCGGGACCCTGCCCGGGTGCCCGTGCCTAGCCTGTCCCCACTGGCTCCTGTCCCCAGTAGCACTGCTTGGTGCCAGCCGAGGGGACAGAGCCCTCAGCCCTGGGGGCTGGTGGGGACCCCCCCCTTCCCAGCACCCACTGGTGACCCACCTGTGGACACAGAGTGCGTGCGGGCCTTCAGGGAGGGGGGGGAGTCCGCAGAGCTGTCCACGATGTCCCCTGCAAGGACAAGCCACCAGCAGCAGTGAGCTGGGCTCTGCCCCGTGCCACCAGCACCCAGCAAAGGGAGGACATGGTGGGACGCGGGGGTCCTGCCCCCGCCCAGCTGGTGGGTGCCAAGCTGGGTGGGGGTCAGGGTGGGGAGGGTGCAGCTCCCTCACCGTCTGAGCCGGCTTTCTTGATCTCGCTGTCTTTGCTCTGCAGGGGGAGAGAAACCTGGTGAGGGGAGGGGGTTGGGGTGGCAGCAAGGGGAGGGGGGTCAGGGTGGGATGCTGGGGGCAGAGGGCAGGGTGCTGCCAGGCTCTGGTGTGGCTGCAGGGGGTGGGTGCATGCCAGGGAAAGGGGGGGGGGCAGACACAATCGGTCCCCTGGCAGAGGGTTAGGTGACAGGACAGAGGCCACAGGCAGTGTCAGCACAGAGCTGGGTACTGGCGGTCCCACCCTGGGGACCCTCGCCCCACAGACCCACCACCTCCCCTGTCGGGTGCAGGATCTGTCCCGAAAGTGGAGCCGCTCCCCACCTGCTGCTTCTTGCCATCGGGGGCCGGGCCCTTGGTGACGCCGATGCGGTGCAGCATGACCTGCACGCGCTGCTCGAAGGAGCCAGGCACGTCCCCCTCGCTCTTCTCCAGGGGCCTCTTCTGCAGGACAGACACAGTCCTGCCAGGGCACAGCACCCAGCACCCACCCACGGCACCCAGCACCCACCCACCGTGCCCACCCTGCTCCCTGACCTCAGCTGTGCCCCTGGGAGACCAAGGCACGGTCACAACCCAGCAGAGATGTCCCCAGCCACCACTCTGGTGTCCCCACATCCCCCTGCAGTGCCTGGCTGACCCCCCCCCAGCACCCTTGGGTGGGAGCAGCACCCACTGGGCGAAGCCGAACAACCACAGGCGTGTGACAGCATGTACCTTGTCATGCCGGACCCCCAGCGCGTCCTCGTCCTCCCCTGGCAGCAGGATGAGCGACTGGGACTTGCCCTCCCGCGAGTACTTGGGCCGGATCCTGCGGGCAGCGTCGGGGGTCTGGCAGTGCTCGGGCTCTGTGCGGGGTTCCACGGCGAGCCCCCCCTCTTCCGATTTACTCAGCGGCTTGCCCGCCTCACCCGCCTTGCTGGGGGCTCGTAAAATGTCGCTGAGCATCGAGCGTCTGCTCCTGGGGGCAGCGGGACCCGCCTCGGGCTCCTTCTCGCACCTTGAGCCCCGGCTGGATTTGGGTTTCTTGAAGGCAAAAAAAATCCCAATTTTCTTCTTGAGGGTGCGGGAGCCGGAGGGGACCAGAGGGGCTGATCCTGGGCGGGTCTCTGGAGCCGTGGGGCTGGGAAGAGATGAAGCATTGGGAAGGGTGAGCTCTGGGCTTCTGGGGGGCTGGGGATCATGTTTTCCCCCTGCCCCTGCCCGAGGGATGGATCCAGACCCCAGCCACCCCACCCAAGACCATGCTGTCATGGCAAGGGCAGCCGTGCCCAGCGTGGGACCCCATGGGTGCTGCCCACAGCCCCTCCCCAGGCTCGTGGGAGTGGGGTGCTGGTCATGTCCTGTGCCCTACAGCTGTGTCCCAGCCCTCGATGCATGGGGGACATACAGGAGTTGGGTGACGCCGTAAGGAGGGGTGCTCCCCAGCATCCTTCTGGCACTGGGACCAGCGGCGTTTGCAGGGTGGGTGAAGGCAGGGGTCTGCTGGGGTGGGGCTGGGTGGGTGCAGGGGCCTCCAGTTCCCCCCTCCGGGGCTTACGGCGGTGCCTCTGTGATGAGCCTCTTGGCAAAGAAATCCTCCAGCCCCTCATCCACGCGGGTGATGCTCCTGTCCTCACTGTTCTCGCAGGCCGCGGTGGGCTGCACCTGCAAGCAAGCGTGGCTGTCAGCCTGGCGTGGGGCAGGGACACCCCTGTGTGGGGCAGGGACACCCCTGCCTGGGGCAGGGACACCCCCGCGCACCCACACCTGCCACCCACGCTTGCAAGGGGCGCTGCACAGGGCGAGCACTGGTACCCGCTGTCTCACTGCGCATCCCACACCAAAGCCAAACCCCGGCATCAGCGGCAGCACCCCCGGGGCAATGGGGAGCTCCAGCCCCTCCCAGGCTCCTGCCAGCCCCCCCTGCGGGCAGGGCAGCTCGCCCTCCAGCCCCTCCATGCTCCCCACGTGGGCAGGGCAGCTCCTGCCAGTCCCCCTGCATCCCTCTGGGTGCTGCACATGGGGTGCTGGTGGCTCCCCAGTATGGTGGCTGGGGCATGGTACTGGGCGAGCTGTCCCTGCCCCGGTGACACTGGATGGCAAAGCCACCTAAAGCCTGCCCAGAGCTAGGCCAGGTCTCCACCCTGCCCTCCCTGGGGGAGAAGGCTTCAGCAGGGATGCTTTGTCCCTCTGAGCCCCGAGGAAGGGACACTCACACTGCTGGCGGGTGAGGGAGTGGGTGCCCCGCACAGATCTGTGCCCGAGTCCTTCAGGCTGGTGCTCATCCTTGAGGCCAACCTTGGAGTGCCACCCCAGCACGGAAAAAGGCCACCCGCTCCATCCCCACGGCAAAGCAGCCCACGCCATGGCCAAGCCTTCCTCCACGCCACGGCCAAATCTTCCCCCACTGCACTGTCCTGGCCCTGGCACGGCATGTGGCACCACACCAGTGGCTTCCCATCGCCAGGAGGGGAGGCGCTTCCCCACCGGTGGCATTTCAATCCATAACGACTTTTCATTACAGCTGGATTAATGCTGCTCAGGAACCGTTCCAGCCAGCTGAGATCTGCTCTCCCTGTCACATCCCATCCATCACAGCCCATCCTATCCGTTCAAGGCTTGGCCAACCCTGGGTGCCGAGCATGCCCATCCCGTCCTGGAGACCTGCACTAAGGTGACAGTCCCCAGGCCCTGCCTGGCCCCTGACAGCCTCCAGCATCCTCCCTGCCTGCAGGAACCAGCTCCTGCCTGTCTGCCGACCCTGCAGCAACACCAGTCCCACCACGGTCCAAGGGTGAGCATCGTGATGGTGGGGTGAGCATCACGGTGGAGGGGCGAGCATCACGGTGGAGGGGGGAGCATCCCCGCCATAGAGGGGCGAGCATCCCCGCCGTGGCAGTGCCAGCCCTGGCTTCCCAGCAGGTGGAAGGATCCAGCTGCATCACGGTGGTGTGGGGACAAGGTGATGCTGGCAGGATCCAGCCCTGGGGACGGCAATGGAGCCCAACTCTCTGCCGACTGCCCCCAAAAGTTACTTTTCCTTTGGAAAGGGGGGGCCGTAAAGGCAGGACCCCCAGGCGCTTGCCCTTGCAGTGGGGGGGAAGGTGAAACTCACCCCGCTGCGGCCAGCAGAGCCCCACCACCATCACCGGGAACCGCGGCAGCCGCCGGCGCTTCGGGGCCGGGGGGTTTTGGATGGGGGGGGGACAAACTGGGCACAGGAGGAGGGAGGCAGACGGAGCCATTGCCGACCGCACCGGCCCCCTGCACCCCAACTCTGCGGGTTTCCTCGTTCCCTCCCCACCGGCTCCCACCGCTCGGCATCTCCCAGCAGCAGGAGGAGAGGGGATGGATGAGTTCCCCANCCCCCCCCCTTACACTGGGCTTGCTGGGCGGGTGGCGGTGCCGGCGGTTGGGCCGGGGCCGGGCCTTGGTGCAGTGCTCCAGCCGCTGGCCGGCGGTCGGCAGGTCCATGAGGGATCCGGTGGCGGCGGCGACAGGCTGCGTGTCGGGGAGCGAGCGGCCCGCAGGCTCCGCATCCTTTGTGGAGGCAGGGCGTGCCGGTGGCAGCGCCCGGTGAGCGCGGAGCCCGCTGGCGTCCCTGCCCGCCGCCGGCTCCAGCTCCGAGACGCCTACGAGGGGCGAGAGGGACGCGGCTGGTACCCGGCCTCGCCAGGCCTCCCCGGCAGCATCACCACCATCATCATCATCATCATCATCACCAGCGCTACCGTCACCGGCGCCCACGCGGGGCTGGGCGGGGGGTCAGCGGGAAGGGGAGCGGGGCCGCGCACGCCGAGCGCTCGCGCAGCGGACCCCGGGGCAGCGGCTTTGCGGCGCAGCCAGGGACCAATCCTGCTGCGGTCCCCGGGGGCTGCGGGGGGGGGATGCTCTGGCAGGGACCGAGCTGACCCCTGCCGTGGCTGTACGGCACCAGCTCTGCCAGCAGCACCCACAAACACACCCCGCTCTGCTCAGCGGGCAGCTCTTCACCCCCCTCACCAGTTAGTGCTGGGTAAGGGTCGGGATGCTGCAGGGATCGGGGACATCAGGGGTCAAGGTGCTGCAGGGCTCAGGGACATCAGGGGTCAGGGTGCTGCAGGGCTTGGGGACATCAGGGGTCAGGGTGCTGCAGGGCTCAGGGACATCAATGATCAGGGTGCTGCAGGGCTCGGAGATATCAGGGGTCAGGATAATGCAGGGCTCAGGGTGCTGCAGGGCTCAGGGACATCAAGGGTCAGGGTGCTGAAGGGTTTGGGAATGTCAGGGGTCCCCTGGGGACACCTGGCTGCCAGGCCCCCGGGTCCAGCACCAGCTCCGCTCCAGCCAAAGCCCCAAAAAGCAGATGTTGCCCATCAGTGGCTTGTGGCCCTCGGTCCTGCTCTGCCCAGCACGTGGGGTCGATGGGACACTGGCAGAGGAGCCCGGGGCAGCTCAGCGTGGACCTCTGGGCAATGTCCCCCCCATGTTGGGTCCCCAGGGGAGCTGGGTGGCCCAGCAGTGCTCAAGCCCTGCATGGTCCCTGGGATGGCAGAGGGGGATGCTACAGCATCCACAGTCATGGACAAACCTCCCCCCCCCAGGCTGCGTGGGAAGGGGGCTCTGGGCCAGCTCCCCCAAACCAGCACAAGAGCAAGCCAAAGGAGAGCTCTGCCTCCAGCCCCCTGCCACACCCCCCAGAGGCTCTCAAAGGGGCTGGACCCCTGCCCATAGCATCACCACGAGTGGCTCTGCCCAGCAGCCCCCCGTGACCCCCCCGCCCCTGCCCTGCCTGGCGAGGGTGGCATGGCCCGTGCTGAGCTGCGGTAACGGGAAAGCCACGCGGCGACCTTACTTCTCACGGTTGGCGTTGGCCGAATGCTCCGGAAATGCTTGTTCTTCCTCCGCAGGGCCATCGTGTACTGCAGGGAGAGAGGGACTGCAGTGGCTTCGGTGGTGACAGTGTGGCCATGGCGAGCGGCATCCCACGGCACCCAGAGCCAGCCAGGCTTTGGCAAACGATGGGGGAAACCCCTCCATCACCCCGGGGCTGCACCTCCTCATCTTGGTCCAGCACCAAAGCCACCTGCGGTGCCAGCTGGCCCAGATCGGGTGATGTGGACCAGAGCAGATAATTTGGACCAGATGGGTGATTTCCCAGCTGGGATCCCATGCTGCACTGGAGCCCAGGTCCCAAAGCAGCAGCCAGCCAGAGGGGCTGCGTGCCACTGGGACCAGCCCAGATGACCACAAGCCCAGCAGCCTGGTGCAGGCAGGACAGGCAGGGCAGGCAGCATGGGCAGGCTGGCGGTCCCATTCCCAGCACTAATTGCCTTAGTGCTGCCCTGGGGGGGGATGCCAGGGGTGCAGGCACTTGGAGAGGCTGCGGCATTAAGCCCGGCATCATCCGGTAAGGCGGATAAAAGGCGGTTATAGCGCGGGTGTCACGCAGCGGCAGCGGGGTTGGACCCTACCTCCTCCGCAGCAAGGTCCGGAGAGCTCCTGCCCCTCGCCAGCACAGCAGCATCGTCCTCAGCCGGCTCCGGCAGCAGCGCCGGGAGGTCGAGCCCCTGCTTGAGGAGGCTCTCTGCCTAAAACCATTAGGAAGTGCTTAAACTATCCCGGGGGCTGCGGCACACCCGGCTGCCCCGTGTGCTCTGCGCTGCTCTGCTCCCTGCCCCAGCCAGGATTTACAAGCGGATTTAGGGCTGATTAGCCGGCTGCCAGCCCCGGCACAGCCGCCCCACGCCTGCCCCACGGCACGAGCGGCCAGTGCCTGGCCTCACCCCGGCACCCCCACCACGCAGCGGCTCTGGGCTCTGCTCAGGACCTTAATGCTGCCATGACCGCACCCGGGGAGGATTACCTGGGAGGAGAACCAGCCCGGGTGGGAACTGTCCTGCTTCCCAGGCTGCAAATCCGTGGTCAGAGCCTCGGCTGCTGCCTGGGCAACGCCAGGGCACCCAGACCCCCACCCTGCATCCCAGCCCCGCATCCTCATCCCACAGGTGCCGGTGTTGCCCCAGCACTCACCAGCCTGCACTGGGCAGCGGTCAGGTCTCCCAGCACGGCGTCCACGATGCAGTCGGCCACGGCGGCTGTGATGGACAGCTTGATCTCACTGGGAGCAGAGAGAGGGGTCAGGGCCAGCACCCACTGCAAGCCGTGGGGCTGCCCCCCAAGGGAAAGCCTTGCTGGGGAGGTGGAGGCTTGGCCGTGGCACTCGGGACATGCCCTGGTCCCCAGCTGGCTGGGTGGGTGCTGCCAGAGCTGGAATGGCAGCAGGCTCTGGCTGGGATGGAGGATGCCCAGTGCATCCCCCCATTGATGGTTTGGGGTCCCCTCTGCCAGCCCATGGGTAAGTGTCTGCAGGAACATCACCCCATGGGTCTCCCCAGCTCCCTAGGGAAACATCCAGGCTGGATCCGAGCGGGAAGCAAAGCCAGGGCCAGGACAACGCTGGACCCAGCACAGCACCACTGCATGGGGAGGGGAGCGGCTGGCAGGGAGCCCCCAAAATGCCACCTGGCCCCGTGGGTGGGAGCCAGCTGCTCAGGAGGAACGGCACAACACCCACTTGAGCTTGCTGAAGATGTCGGTGACCATCTGGTCCAGGACGGCGCTGAGGTTGAGGTGGTCCTGGAGGTGGATCCGCTCCGACATGGCACCGAGCAGCTGGTCCCTGACCCTGCCCCTCTGCACCACGGCGGGGCAGAGACTCAGCGCTGTGTCCAGCGCCGCCTGCATCATTGCCTGCCGGCGGGAGGAAGAGGAGGGTTTGGTGGCTTAATACCAGGATTCACACAGCTTCCAGGAGACACCACGTCCCCCATCCTTGGGCCAAGGCCAATGCTCATCCCACGGTGCCGGCAGCTCCCTGGGGATCCCACCTGGATTTCCCGGGTGCAGGTCTGCGATGCTTCCTCTGTGAGACACTCCAGCTTGTGCTGCAGCTTCCCGTTCTGGTACGGGGTGTTTCCTGCTTCGTACAGGAGGGGCAGGATCTGTGATGGGAGGGCAGGTGGCGTGGATCATCCCAGGGCACCTCAGCCTCGCTTTCCATCCTTCCACGCACAGCCCGCATCCCTGGCTGCCCCGTGGAAGAGCATCACCCGGGGACACTCGGTGACCTTCTGGCTTTGGTTGGCCAGGATTGGGCATCCTGGCTCCTCACGGTCCCTGTGGCCCCCCCAGTAGGACTCCCAAGTGCTCCCCACCACCCACTGACCTTCCTTCTCCCCCTGCATGCAGCCACACTGCTCCCCCCATCAGGGGAGATCCTTTCCCATCCCTCCCACCATCACCACCATCCTCTAAACCCAGATTGAATACCCAGAGGGGGGCCAATATATTCGGAGAAAAAGAAGGAAGCAGTGGTTTGAAGAGAAGTACAGAAGAAGGATGAGAAGGTGCGATGGGCAGAGAAAAGCAGGACCAGGATGGATCAAACCGGGGCTGACACTGCCAGGAGCCACCCAACCAATACAGCAGCTTCCTCACGGGCTGGCGGAGCATCCTCATCGCTGAGGAGGAGGGTGCCCCAAGGAGGGACCCCGCAGGGAGGCAGGGATGCAGTTCCTCACCAGCGTGGGCATCCATCAGTGCGCCCGAAGCTGGAGCACCCGCCTCTCCCAAGGAGGGGTGCAGAGCAGGGGGTGCGCTGGGAACCCCCACTGCCGTGGGGACCATGCACACAACGGCGTGCCTCTGCGGGGAGGGGGTTCAGAACATCTTGGGCCTTGTTCTGGAAGGGCACGCAGGGATTTGCAGCCATTCTTTAACATTTTGCAAGTGCTCGGTGATGTCCACCTGCGGCATGGACGATCCCGGTGCTCCCCGACTCTCCCCGTTCATTATGCCATTAACTAATCCACAGCCCACTTCAATCCCAGACTGAAGCCGGTGAGTTGGGGGTTTCCCATGCAGCGGACTCACGCTGACGGAGAGGTTGGCGTTCCTGATGGCCTCCTCCGCACAGAGGATGTCCGCCTCTGCCTCCCTGCCCGGGCAGGCGCTGAGGATGTCGGCGTGCCTCTGCACGCTCAGGCAGATCTCGTTCACCAGCTGGGACACGGAGAGGCTGCGTCACGCGCCGACACCGGAGCAGTGCTGCCCTGTCCCCTCCTTGCTGCCGCTTTCCCCGAGAAGGATGTGTTGGCACGGCCCGATGGGTGAGCAGGGACACAGGCAAGTGACAGCCCCCAGAGCATCCCTGCCTGGTACCTGGGGGTGCCACCCGGCACAGGGGGCTGGGGACACGCTGTGTGGGGTGAGCACAGAGCAGCGAGGTACAGAATCCCAGACTGGTTTGGGCTGGAAGGGACCTTCAACATCACCCAGTGCCACCCCCTGCCATGGGCAGGGACCCCTCCCACTAGCCCAGGTTGCCCAAAGCCTCATCCAGCCTGGCCTTGAACCCCTCCAGGG
This sequence comes from Syrrhaptes paradoxus, assembly GCA_013400615.1. Taxonomy (NCBI): domain Eukaryota; kingdom Metazoa; phylum Chordata; class Aves; order Pterocliformes; family Pteroclidae; genus Syrrhaptes; species Syrrhaptes paradoxus. The sequence continues at coordinate 29,779 of VZTO01008253.1, read as the reverse complement.
ATGGGGCATCCACAGCTTCTCTGGGCACCCTGGGCCCCTGCCTCACCCCCCACACAGGAAAACATTTCTTCCTCACCTCTCATCTCCATCTCCCCTCTTCCAGCTTCAACCCCTTCCCCCCTGTCCCCACCCTGCCCCCCCTCACCCAGAGCCCCCCCAGCTCTCACAGGAAACACACGGATGCAACCAGGAGGATTTCCTTTCTGCCCAGCCCCACTCTCCCCCCTCTGGACCGCTCTTGCCCCCTGCTCAGGAGAGGCGAGAGGGGTTTGTGCTGCTCCCAGGAGCCCGTGCACGCTGGCCAGGGCTCTGCTGTGCTGCCCCACGCTCGCCGGGGTTGTTGGGACAGAGGCGAGCAGCAGCCCCCAGCCCCCCGCAGCAACGGGAGCGGCAAACCTGCTCGGAAGAGGTGGTGAGGATGCCCTGCTGCAGGCGGAAGGTCTGGGTGGGCAGCGCGCGCCGCAGCTGGTTCCTCGCCAGGCAGGACTGGAGCTGCGGCAGGCAGGAGGCTGTGAGCCGCTGGCAGCGGTGGCACCCGGCCCCCCAGCCCGCGTGCCCCCACCTTGTGCACCGCCTCCTCCGTCTTCTCGGGGTGGCTGCGGTACGCCTGCGCCACGTCGCTCACGGGCAGGGGCATCGCCTTCAGGGTGTAGTTCCTGCGAGGTGGCGCGGGGCTGAGTGGGGGCTGCCGGAGCCCCCGGGCTCATCCCCAACTGTGCATTCCCCCATGGACACATCGCTCCAGAGCCCACCCCACAGCAGCCTGATGGTGCCCCAGGGTGCAGCCCTGGGGATGGGGACAGTCAGACCCTGGCCACCAGCAAACCCCGATGGGGCGGCAGCGACCGCCCGCCCGGGCTCTCCATCCACCCCTCTACAGATCCCTGGAGGAGCTGCGCGGCCAAACCCTGGCCCTGGCGGTGAGCTCGGCAGGGGGACAGCTTCCCCCCGTGTTTATGGGGAGGGAGGGGAGCATCGCGTCCCTACCACCGGCAGATCGCCTCCCCGCCCTCGCTGGGGCTGCCAGGGCAATGCGGGGCTGTGCTGGCTGGGATGCAGAGCCCAGGGGAGACCCCCAGGTCAGCAACGAAGGTGCCATCACCCAGACCACCCAAAGCTCAACTGGGGACCAGCTCCCTTGGGACTGGGAGCAACTGTCTCTGAGGGGACAAGAGGCCCTGGGATGGTGACATCCTGGTGCTAGAGGCTCGTTTGCAAGCCGGGACCCACTGCGCTGCTCCCTCCCTACCTCTCCAAAGCCTGAGCCACCTCCAGGAGGCCGTGGGCAGTCGTGTTGTTCCTGTCCCAAACCATGGTCCTGCCAAGAGAGGGACAGGAGTGAGTCCTACCCGCACCCCCGCGGACCCCAGGTGGGCACCCACCCTCTGGGTGCCAGAGACGGTGAGCCCAAAGCTGACCCCAGCCCCAGACAGCCTGGAAACGGGGTTAAAAATCTAAACCTCCCGATTTACAAGCTAAACTCGGACTCTGCAAGGAGCTTTAAAGCATGTGGGTGCCTGGAGAGAGGGAAGGCAGGAGGACACGGCCAGGCACTGTCCTGCTGGCAAGGGCAGATGTCCCCAGCCCTGGCTGGGACACCCTTCCCCATTCCCTGTCCCCTGCAGACACCCCTGCCTTGCCTTTGCGGGCACAATGAGGCCAAAAAGTGGCATTTTGGGACATGATGCCAGAGCATGGGGTGAGGGCAACGACTGCAGGGGTCCGGCTGCAGCCTCCCGGGCTGTGCAGGAGCCTGGCAAAGAGCTGGCGAGAGCCAGGATGGGGCTGAGCTGCTCCCTTACCCTTCCCCTGTCCCCTGCCAGCACGGCCAGGTGACTGCCGTGACAACCAGCTACGGTCACAGCACCCACCCCTGCGCCAGGAGCGGTCCAGGGACACACCCGCGGTCCCCGGGAGCTGGGACAAACCTCCTCTGGCAGCCCCAGCACTACAGCCAGGACCACCCGGCGGGACCACCCGGCAGAAGGGCACCCACGGGGTGACGGGGACCTGCTGCTACCTGAGCTTCGTGTTGATCTGCAGGGCCTTGGCCAGCATCTTGGCCCCCGTGTCCCCCATGGCGTTGCCGCTGATGTCCAGGGCGACGAGGCTGGTGTTGCTGCCCAGGGCGCTCAGCAGGACGTTGGTTCCCAGCTTGAGGCGTGAATCGGCCACGGACAGGGACTGGAGTGGCTGGAAAGGGGACAAGGAGGGGGAGAGGTGGCCAGGACGGGTGTCACCCCTGCAGACACAGCCCCCATCCCGGCTGGCAGCCGCTGAGGGTGCCCGGTGCTGGCTTTGGGATCTCAAGTCATGCTGGACCCCCCCAAAAAAAGGAGGAGGGCAGCAGGTGCTCAGGACACGTCCTGGATTTAGCTCGGATGCCTGTCGGGCAGCAAGGAGGAAGGAGGTTTTTTCTGGAAAGATGGACTGCAGCCCGGTTACAGCGAGCATCTCCTCTGCGCCTGCAGCCAGACACAGGCTCCGGCTTTCCCGGATGAATGGGAACAGCTCTCGCTTCCCTGCCCAAGCATCTGCTTCAGACGGGGGAAAATAACAGCAGAAGGATTCCAACGGCAGCGGGAAGGAGGGAGGTTTGCTCCCAGCATGTGCTGGGAGGGATCCGGGTGGCACCCTGGCACGGAGCCTGCACGGTGGTGGCAGAGGGTGACCGACGGCATGGGTGGGACCGTTGGGGACAAGCTGAACTTACGCAGTCATCGTCCTGGGTGAGCTGGACGATGCGGTGCAGGATGTCCAGCAGCCCCTCCCTGCAGGAGAGGCGGGGGTTACACGTGTATCCCGCACGCATCCCCCGCAGTGGCACAGGCGTCCCCCCTCCCGCTCTCACCCGAGGCTGTGTCCTGTCCCCGCAGCACCTGTGGACCCCTGGGGACTGCACCAGGAGCAGGTGACAGTCCCCACAGCCCCAGGCTCCAGGGTTGGAGCAGGCAGGAGGCACAGGCAATCCTGGCATTCCCGACCACCCCCGGGGCTTGGATGGGGAGAGAGAGTCGAGGTGGGTGCATGGTGCCAGGAGGGCTCCCGGCACGGCCACTGCGGCTTTGCGCTTACTTGGATTTGATGTTGAAGTTTTTCCCCAGAGAGACGTGCCGAATGGACCTGCTCCTGCCGATGGAGAGCACCAGCGTCACCATGTCGGGGTCGAAGCCTGCGAGAGATGGGGACACCCGCTGCCGTGCTCCAAGCAGTTCACGGAGGTGGCACCGAGGTGGCCCCCACACTGGAGAGCTGCAGAGCCACCAAGCTGCCACCGTGGCTCGGCAGAGAGACACCCAGGATAACGGAGCATCTTCCCCCAGGGACACCACAGACCTGTGCAGAGTGACCCTAGGGAAGGGGCACCCCCTGGGACTCCTGCCCAGGCTGCGCTGGACCACGGGGAGAACTTCCAGAGCTGGCGCTTGCCTTCTGCCATCCCGCAGGGACGCGCCCTCCATCACCCCCCCACCATCACCCCCCCTCCATCACCCCGGGCAGCGCGGGAGGAGCTCCACCGCCCGCAGGCAGCTGCCAGCGCTCCCGTCCTCACGCTGCAGCATCCCCGGGAAAACGAGGCAAGCAAAGGTGACAGTGACATCCTTCCCAGGGCAGGGACAGGGGCAGGGACCTGCTCGTCCAGCTGAAGACAAGAGGCACCAAGACCCACCAACGGGACTGTCCCCCCCCCGGCAGGGAGCTGCTCTACTGGGAAAGCCAGAAATAGAAACTGATTTTGGCAAAGGTTGGACGGAGATTTGGGACAAGAGAGGGAGGTTTTGGAACATTTGTGGCCTGAAGAGGTATTTGAAGGACTCCAAACCGCGGCAGCTTTCCCGGAGCCATCTGGCTGCCCAGGCACTGCAGGGTCTGCAGGGAGGTCTCAGCAAGGCTGCTTCGAGGTTTGGGGCTTTTTTGTCAAAATCAAGAGCTGGCAGAGGGGACGTTGGTGATGATTTGGGTTCCTTGCCCGAGGCCGCAGCAGAGGCTGCAGACTCCTGCTTGGGGTGAGAAGAGTTTCAGGCTGGGGGAGACCTCTTCAGTGCTTTGAACCCTGAGCTACCAGTGCGAGACCGGCGAGCTGGAGAGGCTCGTGGCAAGCAAGGAGAATTTTGGGCAGGTCCTGAGGCAGGAGGGGATGAAGAAATCGCCCGGTGCCGGAGATGCTCTGTCTGGAGGAGGGGAGAGGCAAGAGCCCCCCCACGGGATGGGTGCTGGGAGGCGATGGAAGAGGGCTGGCCTGCCGGGAGGGACACCAGGGGAGGGAGGAGAACATCTGGGAGGTCCAGCTGCCTTGGGGAAGGCAGGGGAGTGGTGGCTTTTGGGGGTAAAAAGCCACAAAGCCGGACGAGGTGGTCATTCCCCAGGCAGGGATCCAGCGCTGGCCGTTGGGTGCCTCCATCCCCTGAGACACAGCCCGTGACACTGCGGCTGCCGCCGCCGAGGGGCTCTCACAGGTGACACGTGCAGCCTAGCGTGGCATCAGCCAGCGTGGGCAAGAGGCAGGCGGGCGCAGCAGACCCTGCCCACATCTCTGGGGATGCCCACAGCAAGCTCACGGGATGCTGGGGCTGAGCTGGCCCCTGCCAGACACACCTCTGAGGGGTGCGAGGGTGCTGACAGCCTGGGGGGACCCCAGAGGGGACCCCTCCTCATCTCCCCAGGAGCTCCTACGAGCTCACGAGATGGCTGAGCTGGCCTCTGCCAAACAGCCGGTGGTGGCCGGACCCGGAGGTGGAGGAGATGCTCAGCGGCGTGGGGAAAAGCAACCCACCGTTGTCGGACAAGTCGAGGTCGCTGATGGAGCTGGCGTCGGGGATGAGATCCTGGATGACCTGGGCCCCCGCTGATCTCAGCTTGGGAGAAACAGCAAGACGTCAGTACAAGGGGAGGTGCCGAGCCCTGTGAACGAGAACCTGCCGTCGGGAAGGTCACCCAGCCCCACGGCGGACAGGGCACGGGTCTGCCCTCGCAGGGACCGCCGCAGCGGGACCCCCGGCTGGACCGGCGGCACCCGTGGGTGCTGGCCCCTCACCTCGCAGCTGCTCAGGTCCAGGCGCAGGTCACTGACGTGACTGTTGTCCGCCAGCCCTTGCAGCAGTGCCCTGGGAAGGTCACCAGAGCCACCAGTTGGTGCAAGCAACGAGGCCACCAGCACCCGCCGTGGGGCACCCCCAGAGGGTCAGGCAGCGGGAGCAGGGTGCTGGAGAAGATGATCTTCCCTGGCAAGCAGATCTCTGCTTCCCGCAGCCCTGTCCAGCCCCTCGATGTGCAAAGCCCTGAGCAAGGTCCCCCCTGGACCCCAGAACCCTTCCCCTTGGTGTGCCCCCAGCCCCACCTCACCTGACAGCATCCGCCGGCAGCTTGGTACCCGCCAGGGAGACGTGCCTGAGGGCACGGGCCTGCCCGAAAAACTCCTTGATGTCAGGGGAGATGGTTTTCACCCTCCTGAAAAGGATGGGGGACACGTGGCATCACCTACTGCCCAGCACCAGCCCCCCGCCTGGGCGCCTGCTCCCCTCCCCACCGCCCGGGGGCTCACCGGTGGGAGTAGATGTTTTTGGAGAGATCCAGATGGACGAGGCTGGTTTGGCACCCGTGGACCAGGGCTCCAAAGAGCTGCCAGGGAGGGGGGGGATGCGAGCTGTGCCGGGAGGGACCCAGCCGGTGCTGCAGCCCATCGCACAGCCCGGAGAGGGATGGGTGACGGTTTGGGATGGTGCTAAGGGGGTCCTGCCCCACGCTGGGGGTCCTTTCTTCCTTCTGCTGACCCCCAAGTCCCCCAGCCCACCCGTGGCACCAGGCACGGAGCGGGGCATGGCTGGGCTGGCCCCACGCATGCCCCATCGTCAGCCGGGACAAGGAGGCAGCACCCTCCAGCAGCACGGCACAGTTTCAGGAGAGGGGCTGAGGGCTGGGGCTCGCTGCTGGGACCCCCCGAGCGGGTACTCACAGCATCCAAGGGGCAGTCCGTGCCGGCCAGGCTGAGGTGGGAGAGCGAGCGGCACTGGCGGAGGAGGCTCTGCAGGGGCTGTGGGCAGAGAGAGCTCGGTGGCTTTGCCCAGGGCCCAGAACCCCCCCAACCCAGCACCCTGCACCCCACAAATCCCAGCTCCAGCCTGCGCCCTCCTGCTGAGCACAGGGGTGATTCCTGCGTGGTGGGACCAGCCCCACGACACTCACACCTGGGATGTCCCCTTGCTCCAGGTGGCACCTACCACCCTCCCAAGAGAAGATGGATGGGGATGTCCCTCCTGCATCCCCCACCCGCCCCAGGCAGGCAGGGAGGTGTCACAGCCGCGACTTCCCCATCCAAGGCCGAGCGCACACCCCAGGGGACCGAAGCCACGGAGCCCACGCAGGGGACAGAGCCTGGGTGGTGTCATCCCATCGCAGCCCAGGCACTCACACTGATGTCGTCCCCAGCCAGGGTGCCAGGGTTCCCGGAGAGGTCCAGGTGCCGGAGAGAGGATCCGATGGCTTTGTTATCGGTGAGGGCCCTGCACAACGCGCTTATCCCTGCGCGAGGAGAGGGGGAGAGGGGGATGCCCGCGGGTCCCCTGCACCAGGACACTGCACCTTTGAAGATGCCCCCTCCAGACACCCCTTTGGTGGCAGCTTGTCCCCAGGCACCGCCGTGCCCAGCCCCACAGCGGAACCCAGGCAGGATGCCAGGCTGTACCTTTGGCACTGAGCATCGTCCTGGCCAAGCTGAGGCTCTGCAGACCCTTGGGACTTTTCTCCACGTGCCGGCTGAAGGCAACGATCCCTGGAGAACGAGCAGAGAGCCCTGAGCAGCCGTGACAGCACAGGTGGGCATCCATCCCACTCCAAGCTACAGCCCCCGGGGCGGGGGGCAGCTGCCGGTGGGGATCTAGAGTCTAACGTCAGTTTTCATGGGTGGAAAACTCATCCCAGTCCTGAATTTGGGTACCTCGGTCTTCCAGCTGGTTGCCAGCCAGGTTGATGGTGTGCAGGACGGAGTCGGGGTGGTTGCTGAGCGCCTGGGCCATCCTCTGCGCAAAGTCACTGTGGGGAGAAGGGCCACCCGCCTGAGCAAGGCATGGCCACCTCCAGGAGACGTGGCCACCAACCCTGTAGCCTTACAGGGCCGTGCCACCAGCTCCTGCTCGTGTGGCAGAGGCAGCTCCATCCCAAGGGAGAGCATCTCCCAGGGCAGGTGATGCCCACTGGCCTCCAGGGCACGGGGAGCTCCGCTCCCAGACAACTTCTTGGAGGGGATGGGGCACCAAAACCCCCCGACACGTGCGGCTGTGGATGTCCCTGGTCCATGCACACAAGGAGACCACCTCTGGGCTGCCAAGATCCTGCTCATCAAAGGGCCCTGCAGCGCCTTTGCTTACGCTTTCAACCCGCTGTTTTCCAGCACCAGCTCCTCCAGCGTCACCGATTTGCTGAGCATGTAGAGCAGCTGCTCCGAAATCTCCTGGTTCTGGCAGGGGAGAAGAATGCCTTCCTGGAAAACCAGCCGCCTCCAGCCTGCCCAGCACCGCGGGGCCGGCACTCACCAGCCTGAAGTCCTTGCAGGAGAGCTTGGTGAACCACAGGTTGAAGGACAAGGCGGCGACGCTCAGTGCCACATCTCTGCAGGGGGACAAGGACAGAGAAGTTGGGGCCAGGCTGAGCCAAGCTGGATCCCAGAGGGGTACCCCAACAGCACCCGGCCCCAAGGTGCCCCAACGCACCCAACACAGGGTGCCCCAACGCACCCAGCCCCGGGGTGCCCCAGCGGCACGCAACACAGGGTACCCCAACGGACCCAACACAGGGTGCCCCAACGCACCCAGCCCCGGGGTGCCCCAGCGGCACGCAACACAGGGTACCCCAACGGACCCAACACAGGGTGCCCCAACGCACCCAGCCCCGGGGTGCCCCAGCGGCACGCAACACAGGGTACCCCAACGGACCCAACACAGGGTGCCCCAACGCACCCAGCCCCGGGGTGCCCCAGCGGCACGCAACACAGGGTACCCCAACGGACCCAACACAGGGTGCCCCAACGCACCCAGCCCCGGGGTGCCCCAGCGGCACGCAACACAGGGTACCCCAACGGACCCAACACAGGGTGCCCCAACGCACCCAGCCCCGGGGTGCCCCAAGACACCATTTCATGGAGCGGGACTGGGGTCCCACAAACACAGGTTATTTCCCCAGGGAAAAGAAAATTAATCAAAATATTTGCATGCCTCTGTCAAAACCTTTGAGTTTTTAAATTCTGAACTCTTGGGTTAAAAAAAAGCCCTGTGTATTTTGCTCAACTGGAAACAGGGCTCAGCTGAACCCTTGCTCCATCGTTCTTGAGATGAAGACGTGGTTGAGCCCCGTGGGGATGACTCTGGGCACGGCCAGAGCTCGCGGCCCCACGCGGGTGCCATCGCCCCGTGACAGCTGTTTGTTCCGTGTGTTTGTACGTGCGAGGGGGCGCAGCGCCGGCTGCTTTGCATGGGGTAATGCCTGACAGCCACCAGCTGCCCAAAGCCACCGTGACGTTGGGTTTCACCCTCGCCAGCAGCTCGCAGGCTCGTTTCAGGCTTGCAAACAAACAGGGGAGGTTGCCCAGGGTCCGGGGGCCATGGCCCCATGGGACAGGGCTTGGTGCGGGGGCGCGTCACCCTGCAGATGTGGCACCCATGGAGCGTGTAAAGTGATAAACGCTTCTACCGCCAGCAGAGAAGTGCTGGGCCACCCCTGCCGCGGCCAGGGAGGATGAGGAAGAGCGCTGGCGGGGCATGGGGTGCCACGTGTGGCACGGCCGGGGCACTCACCGGCTCTCCAGGTGGCTGAAGTCCATCAGGTTGAACTCCCGGCAGTCCTGGCTGTGGTAGATGTTGTCCACGTCCTGCCCGCATGGATGGACACATGGGTCAGGCTCAGCACCTGGTCCTGGGGAGGGCTCAGGTGGCCGGTGCTGCTGGAGGGAGCTGAGCCCTTGGGGACCCTCCCTGGGGGAGCCCCTCACCCAGACACAGAGCCTAAACCCTCCCTTGGTGCTGGGGCTGGCAGGGCACGTGTCCCACACTGGTGGGACAGCTTGGTGGGTCTTGGACCACTTCTGCAGGACTGGCCAGAAGAATCATAGAACCACAGAATGGTTTGGGTTGGAAAGGACCTTAAAGCCCATCCAGTGCCACCCCCTGCCATGGGCAGGGACCCCTCCCACTAGCCCAGGTTGCCCAAAGCCTCATCCAGCCTGGCCTTGAACCCCTCCAGGGATGGGGCATCCACAGCTTCTCTGGGCAACACACCCCCAGGCTGGTGGGAACGAGGTGGGCTGGGGTCGGTGTCCCAGAGCAAGACAGTGTCCCAGCAGGGGTGTTCTTCACTGGGGACACCCAGCAAGGTCCCAGATCTCCAGGGACTCTGCTTATGTGCCAGTTTGGGAAGCAACCTGGTCCAAGGCATCTCATCCCCACCTGCACTTTGATCCCACCCCACCAAGGAGCAGGGGACACTTATGCCATGCAGAACTGCACTTCCCAGCCCTGGGATGACCCCATCCCCGGCAGCCCTGTGAGCATCCTGCTTCACCACCTTCTGAGCAGCACACTGTCATGGTCCCTGCTCCAAGGGACAGGGCAGCTTACCCACTGGACCTCCTCGCGGAAGACAAAGCCGTTGTAATCACACAGAGCAGCGTAGGTCTCCGAAAACCCCCCTGCAAAGAGAAAGCAGCCTTGGTGCTGGGTCTTCCCATGGGAACATGGAGGAGCCCTTTGGGGAGGACAGAAATCACAGACTGGTTTGGGCTGGAAGGGACCTTAAAGCCCACCCAGTGCCACCCCCTGCCATGGGCAGGGACCCCTCCCACTAGCCCAGGTTGCCCAAAGCCTCATCCAGCCTGGCCTTGAACCCCTCCAGGGATGGGGCATCCACAGCTTCTCTGGGCACCCTGGGCCCCTGCCTCACCCCCCGCACAGGAAAACATTTCTTCCTCACATCTCATCTCCATCTCCCCTCTTTCAGCTTCAACCCCTTCCCCCTCGTCCTGTCCCTGGACCCCCTGACCCAGAGCCCCCCCAGCTCTCCTGTAGCCCCCTTTCAGCACTGGAAGGTGCTGGCAGGTCTCCCCGGAGCCTTCTCTTCTCCAGGCTGCACACCCCCAACTCTCTCAGCCTGTCCTCGCACGGGAGCTGCTCCAGCCTTGGACCATCTGACCAGAAAGAGGGAGAGGGACGGTGGGGGGCTCCCAAGGGACGGCGAGGGCTCTCCCTTCCCTCTTCCAAGGGTTTGGAGTGTCCTGTGTGGTCTACTGCCAGCCCCAAAGGGACGGCACATCTCGGGGGGCTGCGGCTTGCTGTGTCTGATCCATGTTGGTCCAGGCAAGGTGCATCGCTGTGATGACAGCGGAGGTGTCCCCCCCCCAGCGAGCTCCAGAACAGCCCCTGGCTCTGCAGCGATGCCACGTGAGGTGGGTGGAAGCATTCCCAGCTGCATGTCCCCATGGGTGGACACTGAGCATCCTCGCCTCACAGCTGTCCTGCTCCTTTCTGGGGAACCACATCCCCTCAAACCTGCTCCTGTCCCACGGGGTGGGGTGGGCTGGCGGGGGGCAGACCCCCCTCACAGGGCACCTCCTGCCCTGAGCCACCACGGGGGTCCTGCCAGCAGAGGCGGGGGCTGTCAGCGGGGCTAGCGATGGGGGTCGCTGGGTGGTGGTCCCCAGGGTGCTCCCCGACCTCCTGACCCATCCTGGGTGGGGGGCTTACCACAGGGCCCGGGGCTGCTCTGCAGCATCTCCTCCAGCGAGTCAGTGATCCGCCGGATCCTCTCGTACAGGTTGGGGGGGGAGTTCTTGAGCAGCGTCCTGGGGAAGGACCAGAGGGGGAGGTGGCAGTGGGCTGGGAGAAGAGCTTCCCCCCCTCCCCACCCGATGCTTGGCCACAAGCCCTGCGCGTGACGGTGGCCAGAAGCGTGGTGGGATCGGGGAGCGGGGCCTGGCCTCCATCAGTGAGGTTTTTTCCTGTTAAAAGGTGCTAATTGTGGAGCCGTCCTGAATTTGGGGCTTTTCGGAGTAAAGAGGATGCTCTGGTACCTGCACAACTCCCCCTGAGCAGCAGGAGACCCTTACCCAGGGGAGGAGTCGGGAAAGACCTTCTTCAGTGACATGGTGACATGGATGACAACTTGCTCCAAATCATCGAAGGACATGAACCGGAAGGCGTAAGATGCTGCATCCGTTTCTATGACAACCTGTGGGGTCCAAAGGATGGGAGGTGCCTGAGCGGGCTGGCAGCACGCAGTGTCCCCCAGACACGATGGTGACAGCCATTGGCTCCCCGCTGCAAACACCCAGCCAGGGGGCTGGGAGCACAGGGACGGCTGCGAGCACCAGGAATCGAGGATAAAATACATTAAAGAGATCGTAACACGCCAGAATAAGGCACAAACCTCCCCAAAATTTAAGCTGAGCTACTGCAAAAGCAGCGCAGAGCGATGGGGGTGAGAGCAGCCTTGGCTCTGCCTGCGGCAGCCGCAGCTGCAGGACAGAGGTTTCCTCCCCGAATTTATCTAATCGGGTTTTGAGGCTTTTTTAGCTTGTGGTTCCTACCAGGAAAAAAAAAAAAATCCCATGGCAACACGCTCCCTGATTTAATTACAGGCTGATTAAGGCGTGGGAGCGAGATGACAATTATCTGCTGGCACCGTGCAAGGACGGCGCTTCCACTGGCGCACGGGCTGCGGGCGCTGCCGGCAGATAACCACCCCCGGGCTTGCCAGACACCTCACCCCCACCCCGGCGTTTGACCCCCAGCACCCCTCGCTCCCACCCAGCTCCTCCGTATTCCTCTCCCAGAGCTCATCCGCGGAAGCCGCGTTCAGAGGCTGGGGCCACGCGCTGACGATGCTTTAACAAGCACAAGCGAGAGAATTGGGTAACGAGGACCCCAGCCCCGTTTCGACCGACGCATCCAAGCCAGGGCATCCCACCCCTCTCCGCCTCGGTCCCCGCTGGCCGCGGCCGCCCCGCACGCACACCTCTCTCTAAGAGGATTACCGGGGTTTAAAACACCCGCCGGCTAAATTTGGCTTCGCCCCGGTAAGCCAGCAGCCGTTTGTCACCTTGTCCCTGCGGGCAGGAGGTGCTGTGGCCGGGAGGTGGCAGGGCCAGGCACTGCTGGCGCAGAAGGGACATGGGCACCCGTGCCGGCCGCAGCACCCCAGGGTGCCCCCCACGCCCCCAGCCCCGGGGTGATACCCAGGGGTGCTGTAAGAGGATTTCTTTAGAGGTGGCGAGGGGATAAACGCCCTGTGGAGCTCTTACGGGTCATTGCTGGTGACCTCGATGTGCAACGGGGGGACCAAGGACACCCCACCCCTGCGGGGGGCTCCAGCCAGGGTTTGCCATGGGGAGAGGTGGGTGCCCGGGGCTGGGTCTGCCACCGGCGTTGGTGGCACTCACCACGCTGGGCTCTCGCACCGTCATCTCCTTCACCTCCAGGAAGCTGAAGCTGCTGTGAACCTGGGGGGAGAGGAACAGGATCGGCGCCGGCCCTGATGGACAGAGGGGACACAAGGGGGACCCCCACTTCCCACCCCTCCCCATGCCTGAGCAGTGCCTGGCTGTGCCCTCCAGCCTCCTCCAGCCCCCTGGCCCCCACCCCACTCCCTGTCACCCCATCCTCCTCCTGGGGGTCTCCCAGAGCTGGTGGCCCAGGTGGCCCACAGGTCACCCACCCCCCTGGCCCCAGCAACCAAGAGGTGACCTCTGGGCGCTCTGTCACAGCACGGGGTCCCCGGCACTCACCCGCACCGGCGGCATCACCAGCAGCACGTAGGCTCGCCAGGGTGTCAGCACCTGGGCAGGGGGACGCTGGTGTGACAGGGGGCTGGGGTGACCCAGGAGCCACCCCTGTCCCCTGCTGCAGCCACGAGGCGGCTGCCAGGGGAAAGCGGGAGAGCAGGAGGCAGGCGGACCCCACGTACCAGGACATAGTCATCGTACTTGGATTTCACCTGCAGCTGGACGCTCGTCACCAGCAGGACCTTCTTTGTCCCCAGGAAGGTGGCGATGCCCTCTGGAAAGAGCAACGTCCACGTGAAGGTGACCCTCTCCCGCGTGTCCTGCTGCCCTTGGGGACACTGGCCCGTGTCCCTGCCATGACCAGCTCCTCTCCATCCCCCCGACCCTCACCCCCAGTTGCTCTCAGCTGAGCCACGAGCCTCCCCACCAGCCCTGGGGGTTGTTTGCTGCCTGGCAGACGAGCCCCCTCCTCAGCGGCTCTGCAGCCGGGGGGTCGCTGGCTTGCGCTGCCTGGCTCGCTGCCAGGACCCCCTGGTTTCCCTCCTTCCCAAATCCACCCCCGTGCCCAGGTCCTGCCTCCCCGCGGCGCAGCCAGGGGTGGATCCCACTTTTGCCATTTTTTGGGGGGACCTCTCCCAGCTGCGATGTGCACAGCCCTGGCTCTGCAAACCAGTTGCTCCCGCAGTGGCTGTGGACTGGGACGAGCATCGCTCCTTCCTGGAGCATCCCTTCCCCACCCCTCCCGGTTCACACCCCTCCCTCGGAGGAACGGGACCAGAAGCACAGCCCCATCGCCACGCAAAGCAAACCGGGGTCTGCAATGCCACCGCTCACTCTGGCCCACGCTGAGGCTGCCGAGAGCCCCGCGGGTCCAGCGCCTCGAGCCACATGTCCCCAGGGACCCCAGCAGGACCCGGAGCTGCAGCCGCCCAGCTCCTTCCCACCCACAGCAACCCTCGGCGGGGCTGGGGGACCCCGAGACCTTTTGATTTTTCAACCAAGGGGGGAAGGCTGGGGGCAGCGGTACTGCACACATCCCGGCAAGGGCAAAGCAGTGGTAACCTCCCTGGGGGGACAGCCCAGGGACCCCCAGCTGGCTGGGGACCCCCAGCCCAGAGCAGTGCCAGGCTGCACCCCCACCCTGGGGAGAGCCCCTGGCTGTCACCCTGGGATGCTCTGGCCCCAGCAGCATCCTCAAGCGTGTGGGTTTTGGGGTCCCACACCCTGCTCGGACCCCCCTGAAGTGCAACGGGTGCCGATGAGGAACCCGAAAGCGGCTCTGCCAACCCTGGCGCGGCAAACCAGCGCCGAGCAGGCCCCGCGCCGGCGCGTCCCATGTGCTAGCGGTGCCGCGGCGGTGGCGGGCGATGCTTACCTTGCAGCTCCGCCGGGATCCCTTCGGGGGACGTGGCCATGGTCGGGACCGCAGGGTCACCCGCCCGGGGCCGCGGGTGTCAGGGCAGCATCCTGGGGTGCCGCGGGAAGGGCACCCGCTGGGAGGAAGCGCTGGGGTTACCAACCGGCAGCACCGCCGCCTCCGCGCCTCCTCCCCCTCCCGGCGCCCGGTGCCTCTTCCTGCCCCGTCAGGCGAGATTTACCGCCTGAGCAAGAGGAGAGAAATGAAAGCGACGGCGCCCACGGCCCACCGGCCTCTCCAGGAGGAGAGGACACCCCCACGGGCCGCTCCCTCCCGCCTGGGCGAGCGGGACACCCGCCGGGGCTCCCAGCATCTCCAGCCTGCCAGGGGTGGGGGTCCCCAGCCTGTCCCTGCCCTGTGGACCCCGGGACAGCTCACGGGGATGTGACTCTGCCTGGAGATGGAGGATGCTCCTCCTTGGAGCACCAGGAAGGAGCACGTCAACCGCTCTGCACCCTAGGGAAGGCTGTGGACCAGGCAAAAAGCCAGCCATGCTCTGGGATGGAGTGGAGAGACATCCTGTGCCCCGGCGGGGCCGCGGGATCTCCCCGGGCTTGGCTGCAGGATTTCCCCGGGCTCGGTGTTTGCTCAGGAGAAGGTGCCGAGGGATCCAGCAGAGCTGCTCTCAGCTGCAGCCTGGGTCCCCACGCCCAGCATCGGCTAGGATGGAGGGTACCAGCTGCCTTGTCCCCCCGAAATTGCCCTTTTTGAGAAGCCACCCAGCTCCAGGGCTCCCAGAGGTGACGGTGGTCCTGGGGAGGTGACGGTGGTCCCGGGGAGGTGATGCTGCTCTCCCGCGGCAGGCACCGGGGGCCGCAGCGCTGCCCGAGCCCCCATCGGCGTGCCGGCAGCGGCAGGAACCCGTCTCCCCGCAGGACCAGCGCCTCCACCACGCCCGACCCCGACACACAGCCGCTCTCCTCAGGGCAGGGACCGAGCCGCACCGAGGCACCGCCGCGAGCCCCCCGAGCCCCGGCAGCGCGCGGGCGAGCACCAGGAAGAGGAAGGGCACGAGGTGTTCACCACCCAGCGGTGTCAGCAGCTGTCCTGGCTGGATCTCTGGCTTTTCCAGGCTGACAGATCAGGCTGCTGGTACCTGAACATCTCAGAAGGGGCACCAGGTCCCAGCGTTGCCGCAGAAGGACACTCCGGAGACGGAGAGAGCAGCTGCCCCCTTGCACCCAGCGGAAGATGGCTTCTGCTGGAGCTTGGAAGCACAAAGGAGCTCCAGGCAAGCTGCATCCTGAGCTCATTCCCCCAAACGCTGGGTCCCACATGCCAGGACACGCTGAGCACCAGTGCAGCAGAACCCCTCTCCCAGGAGCGGGGCAGAGGAAGACATCCACACGCACCAGTGTTCCCTGCCTGCCCAGGGATGGCTGGAGCCACCCATCTCCTGGGTCTTTCCGCCCAGAGGCCATGGGCTGGGCATTTCCAGCTCTGTCCTAAGAGCACCCAGACCTTCCCAGAGGTCCCGGTGCTCGTCTCCATCCCCAGCTCGCCCTTGGGGAGGTGAAGCACTTACCGTGCCCCAGGGGTACCGGTGGGAGCTCCTGGCCCTGGCTGCAGGACACACTTCATCCTTCCCTCCGCGCCCCACTCCCCGCCCAGCCCCGGTGCTCCGGCACTGCACCGACACGGGCACGCGGGTGTCCTCCCCGTCACCGCGTCCTGCGGGCTCTCAGTGACAGCTCCTGCCGTGGTGCTCGACCCCGCTACAGGCTCCTTGACCCCTGCTGGCTGGTGGTCACCTCCGGGTCCAGCCCTCTGCTCCAGACTGGGCCAGTTCAGCGGCTCAGGGCCGTGTCCAGCTGAGATCAGAACATCTCCAAGGATGGAGACCCCACAGCTTCTCTGGGCACCTTTGCCAACATCTCACCTCCTTTTCCAAGGTCTGACCACACTTACGGTGAGAAGGGTTTTCCTTCATTGGAGCTGGAGTTTCCTCTGCTTCAGTTCATCTCCGTTGCCTCTTGTCGTGACACCTCCGGAAGGGTTTGGGTCGACCTCCTCCACACCGTCCCATCAGCTGTTTGCAGCCAGCAGTACGGTCCCTCCTCGCTCGCTCTCCTCCAGGCTGCTCACACCAGGCTCCCACGGCCTCTCCTCGTGACAGCCTCTCACTGGTTTCTTGAGCTGTGGATCCAAGTTGGGACCAGTTGGCCCCACAAGTGACCCCTGAGGAACATGAACAATCGTCATCAGTTGGACATCGCGCTGCTGACCATCCGATTTTCCACGCATCCAACAATCCTCTTCTCCAGCCCCACATCTTCCATTCTGCTGTGAGGGGGGTACAGGGGACGGCGTCAAAAGCCTTGCCAAAGTCCAGACAAACACTCGCTGCTCTCCCCTTGTCCCCACAGCCAGCCACCTCCTTGGAGGACACAAGGGGGTCGTTCCCCAGATCTTTTCTCACCCTTCTTGAAGACGGGTGGGACATTGGCCTTTTTCCTGGTGTCGTGATCCTCCCCAGATCTCCAGGGCTTTTCAAAGACAAGAGTGGGATGACACTGGCTGGTGTCCTCAGCACCTTCGGATGTTTCCCTTGGACTCCACCATCAGGCTTGGGCCCTGGGATGGCTGAACACAGACCTCACCAGCCAAAACCCAGCCAAGAGCATCACCTTGGTCATTTCCGTGTCCTTTGCCACTAAGCCTTCTGCTCTGCTAAGGAGCAGCCCTGCACCTCCCCAAAGCCTTCCTGCTGCTGCTGAAGCCCTTCTTGCACAGCAGCTGTTCTTTTTGTCCTTCACACGCTTCTTGAAGTCCAACTCCAGCTGAGCTTGGGCTCTCCCAGCTCCATCCCCACCCACCCACGCAACGTCTGCTCCATCAGGGCAGCCCATGTCCCCTTCGGCTCTCCATGCGCTTCCTTTGTCCCTTCCTGCGTGTCCACGCTGGCTGCCCACCAGCCTGACCTCCTGCTGAAGACCCCCTTGGATCTCAGCCTGCTCCTCACCGCGACCAGCAGACCCGCCGCCGCTCCTGTCCTGCTCCTCCAGCACAGTCTAGGTTGGCGCAGGACAGTTGAGTCCACGAGCCTGGTGGTGTCAGCACCAGGCTGGACCCTGCCCACCTTCCCGCAGCCTCGCAGGACACGGGCAGCTCGGGAAGCACCAGCTGCTCTGCTAGGGCATCCCTGCGTCCTCTGCCAGCACCCCCCTGAGCTGTCCTCTCATCTACATTCGTCTTCTCACCTGGAGAACCATCTGCTACAACGATGTGAAGAGGAGCACGAGAGATCTCTAGTTTTTCCTCCAGAGGAAAGCACGCCATGGTCTGCACCAACAAAGCCCCAGCCTGCCGCCCTTGGCTGAAGAAGGGGGATTGGACCCCGCTTAGCAATGCAAGAGGAGCTGGTTCCTCTAACCTGGGGGAGCTCTCGGGCCCTGGAGGCCCCAAGAGCCTTCGGTGGGCTGCAGCAGTCCCGGAGAGCCGGTCGCAGAACCTCTGTCCCCACGCCGCTCTCCAGCACGACCCAGGACAGCAGCCAGGCTGAGCACGAGGCTGCGGCAGCGATGCTCCCGGGACCCACACCAGCCCCAGCGCCTCACTCAGTCCAGGACACCAGCCACAGCTTTCCCAGCACCAGTGACAGCACCGGGGTCGAGCAGAAATGTTCTGCCCACATCCAGGCTGCAGACACTGCCCTGGGAGCAGGCTGGGACACAGCTCTGCACCTCTCCGGAGCAGCTCCACCGCGGGCGCCCCTGCGAGAGGCACAGGAGCAGAGATCCTGGGCAGGGCAGGAGCTCCAGCTCCAAGCCCATCAAACCCGGCTGCGTCACCGGAGCATTGACTGAGCGAGCACGAAGGAACCCCACAGCTCGAGCGGACAGCAAAGCAACACACCAGGCTGCAGGAAAAGGAGGACGGGCACAGGGCGAGGGCTCCCAGCCCCACTGAAACCCTGGTTTCTGGAGATCAGAAAACAGCCCACAATAAATAACCAGGTCTGGTTACCACAGGGATCCACTGCGTTAGCTGAACGACGCTGCTCAGAAATCCTTTCCTGGGATAAGCACAGCAGAAGCCGCCCGTGGTCCCTTCGGAGCCCAGACCGCTGGGAGCAACCACCAGGCTGTGGCCAAACACCTCTGCAGCTCTCCTCCTCTCAGCCCACACCCAGCCGTTCACCCCCAGCCCTTTCCTCCAGCTCCCCTGGACAGCAGCAGAGCTGGGGACACGCCTCAGGGCCACCATGGCCTGGGGACAACAGCACGGAGGTCTCGCAGCAGCAGCACTCCTCACAGAGCCCCGGGACACCTGCAGCGTCCCAGCCCAGCACACAGCCCCCCCAGCTCCAGGCTGGCACCAGGTCACATCTCCTTAGAGCCTCTGCTGGAAGCATCTCGGGGCCCGAGAGCGCACCAGCTCCTCGTCCAGCTGAGCAACATGTGAGGATTCATCCACGGCCGCAGCCAGCCCTGGCCCCCCCGCACACCCACCTCTCCCACCCGCCAAGGCAGCTCCGTCCTGCGCAGGATGCCAGGCACCACCTCAGATGCTCCAGCTTCTCGGCCAGCTCCAGGACCACCTCTCAGGACCACAGATAACGAGTCACCAAAACCTACTGAGAATTAAAGTCTAGCAACTCTTTTGAAGATTTTCCGGATTTATTGTGCCATTTGCAGCGGTTCCTATTCTGAAGGCAGCCGGGCAAGAGGTGCTACCCTGACCTTACTAAGCGTGCAGCCACCTCACCGCTTACTCTCCGTTGGCTCCGAGCTGCTTTCTCAGGTAAGAGAGGAAATACACCGCAGAAACTCCACCCAAGCATCATTCCCCCTTCCCAGCATGAAACGGAAATATTCCTGCTGTCCAAACCACCAGCTCCCATCATTGAAACCCTCAGCCAGACCCAACCAGAGCAACTCCTCCCGCGCTACTCCTGGCTCCAGCTGCGAACACTGATGTCCCGGCACATTTTACACCACCACGGCATTTCACATCACCTCTGCATTTATTTTACATCAGCTCCACGCAGCCCCAGCCGAGCCAGCAGCTGCACAGCGGAGCTGCCGGAGGGAAACTGGGGCCGTGCACTGGCCTCAGCACAGCAACACCGCTCGCCTACGTGCACACTCACCTGCCGCCGGCGCAGCGCTGCGCCGGGATTTCACGTCACCGAGAGCCACCTCGCATTCAGCGCAGGGAACACCCGCAGCCAGAGAGGAGCCGGTCCCTGTTCCAGGCGTGCAGCATCCTTCCCGGAGGAGGAGGAGGGGCTTTCCAGCCCAGAGATCACTGCCAGGTCACTCCGTTAACACACAAAGAAAGCAGCCGGTGAGCACACGTGTTAATCCATTATTATTTATTAGCTGTACAGCAGTATATTCTCCTTCCCAGCTTTCAAACCCCATTACATATTTTATAACAGTATTTTTTTTTCCCATGTTGGCTTCCTAAAATAATGAAAAATATCACACAGTACAGCTAAGTACAAAAATGCATCAACCTAGAGTCTGATAGCTAAACTGATAGCTCTCTTAAAAGCGATACATAGAAGAAAAATTTGTTTGAAATCAGCAAGACTGAGGCTCTATAAAAAGCTTACATATTTTAACATGTGACAGTTCATATACAGGCATCATTTGTATTTCACATTATTCCTTTTTTGTCTTTATCAGAGATCCAAAATTGTGTAATTACTGACCTATTAAAATTTCCTGGCCCAGGTTTGGAGGGCTGCAGTGACCCACTTATAAATCACCACTTCTGCCTTAACATAGGATTCATAAACACAAAATACAACTACAAGATAGAGCAAAGAAAATGTAGTCGTGAAATGATAACTCAAAAAGAAGGTTAATTATACATGTTTCAAATGCCGGTTTTGCGTGCTTCGAAACCAGATTTCATGGGTGGGTTTCTCTTGTTCTGCAAGCAATAGTCTGGGTTCGTCTCATCGCTACGTGATTGGTTATCAACAGCTTTTCCAACATGTACACTCTATCCGTTCTCTTCTCACTTAGTTTGAAAGGAATTAAAATACTGGGGTTTATTTCAACTGCATTTTTGCATACCTCTTAATTAATGGAAAAAGATTAAAATGTAAAAAAAAAAAAAAGTTATTTACAAGCTTGACCATTACAGAAATGCTTTGCAGAAAGCAAAGCACATTAAGGACAGAAACCAATTGGAGCATGCCAAAACTACCGTGTGCAGCCGACTTGGAGAACCGGAGCTAGTCAGTGGGGAAAAAAGCAAAAAACATTTTAAAAGTCTAGAACCCTCCCAAGTCTGCATTTACAGTTAAAAATACTACTCAGAGAAGGAGGCTCAAGGACTCTGGGAACTGGAAGGGCAAGTCCGGAGTGGTTTACCACATACTCTAGTCAAGGCTTCTGCTTTTGTGTATTAAAACACAGCCCTTGGACCAGCTTTACAATGCAGTTCAGAGCAAAACTAAATCAAGCATCTCACAGGAAACCCTCAAGGACTCCAAAATATTTCCTAATGTTCCATGATCCTGTAATGCTAACATAAAACAGCAAGTTCTAGTTAAATCACATTCTAACATCATTTTGAAGTTTTATTTCCCAGTATGTTTGGTAAAATGGTCTAAAATGATGCATTTCCCAAAGCCAAGAAAAAAGGTAAAAGGAAAAATAGATTTGAGCCGCTTAAACACAGCCCAGACCAGTTCAGTCAGCCAGCGTGCTCCTCCTCCATCACCGGTCCATCATGCTGAGAATCATCTCAGGAGTGAGGTCTCCGTTGGGAGCTTCCACTACAGCAGGCTGAGCTTCCTCCTCTTCCTCTACTGTTTCCGCATCGGGTTCCTTCTTTACTTCAACGATAATATTTTCAATTTCACCAGTGTGCTGGTCTTCAACCTGAATGATTGCTGCAGCTACAAGGGCAGAAAACAAAGAGGAGGGGGGGAAGGACAGATTTTTTTACTGGTTCCAGAACTGGCTGGTACACATCACCAGGTAACTTTCAGAAGATACTCGACTTCCACGGAAAGGGAAGGTGGGCCCACAGTAAGACACATTCCCAACCTGCCTCCTTCACCCAAGTATCAAGCCTGTGTTTCCTCGCCCCTGGATGAAGATGTGCCACCACCACAGCAGTTCCAGTGCATCTTCTGGTATTAAGGCATCGTCCAAACAAGGGATTTTGTAGAGTAACCAACAAACAAGAGCTCATCAACGTATGGGCAGAAGGCAAAGCTTCAAATTCCAGGGAACCCAGCGATGCTACTGATGAATTCAACATAAAATATTTCTACAGGGTGTAATTCGAGGAAGGATATGGGCCTGAGCAGACAGGCAAGCCACTACCCCCTGAAGGAACAAATTTTCCCTTCCTGCTTTATTCCTAGAATTTATTTACTTAGACTTTGCACAGTTACGATGGCTATTCGTACAGAGAACAGACGGCGCGTTTGAAACTACGTCTGCATTTACGCTGTGCTCAGAACTACAGGCCCAAAGCACGTTTGCTTGTGGTAATACAGGAGTTTACAGAGGTCAGAATACCACGGAGCTGCACCAGGAACAACAGAGACATCACATGTGGTGCAAAAGGAAACAAGCCGTTTGCACACCAATTAATTCATAGAATCATTAAGGTTGGACAAGACCTCAAGGATCAAGTCCAACCTCAACCCAACCCCCACCCAACCCACTAACCCATGTCCCCAAGCACCACATCCACACGTTTCTTGACCCCCTCCAGGGATGGTGACTCCACCACTGCTCTGGGCAGCCTGTTCCAATGCCTGAGCACTCTGTCAGGGAAGACATTTTTTCTTATCTCCAGCCTGAACCTCCCCTGGTGCAACTTAAGTGATGGGACAAGAGGAAACGGCCTCGTCACTTTAGAGAAGAGGCCAGGGCCCACCTTCACTGCACCCTCCTTTCAGGTAGTTGTAGAGAGTGATAAGGTCTCCTTTCAGCCTCTTCTTGAAATAAGAAAAAGTAACATTTTCTCCTTTTCACGTGGCCTGAAGTGGCTGTGTTCCCTCACGACCAGGAAGCCCTTGCAACAAATGTCAGGCAAAAGGCGAGTCTTGGCAAAGCAGAGACAAGTACAGTTCCCTGCTTTTAAATAAGCTCACTTGAGAGGAGCAGTTCTCCTACAAAAAGTTCTCCTTTCAAGGCCAGGCTGGATGAGGCTTTGGGCAACCTGGGCTAGCGGGAGGTGTCCAGCCCAAACCATTCTGTGACTCTGACTCTAAA
The DNA here is from genome assembly GCA_013400615.1 of Syrrhaptes paradoxus. Lineage (NCBI taxonomy): Eukaryota > Metazoa > Chordata > Aves > Pterocliformes > Pteroclidae > Syrrhaptes > Syrrhaptes paradoxus. The sequence continues at coordinate 7,407 of VZTO01008253.1, read as the reverse complement.
CCCAAGGAAAAAGCAGTTCACACAAGCAGGGTAACATAAGCTTCAAGCAGTGACTTACGCTGGGATTGTTTTGGTTGGGTGGCAGCTTTGCCTGGTGGTCTCCCTCTTCGTTTCTTACTAGGAGGTGGTGCAGGAGTCTCTTGCTCGACTTCTGGTTCAGCCTCAATTTCTACTGCCGTCTCCTCCTCATCTTCATTATCATCCAAATCTGGTTCAGCATTTTCCTCTGGAAGCAACAACACATCAGGTAAGCCTCCAGTTTAAACAAGAACGAAACACACCCACCTACAGAGACCCACCATCAAATCCTTATCTGAAAGGAGTCAGCTCCTGAGAAAGAGGGCAAACAAGGCGGCACAGACTGTTAGTCTGCTACGCTCACATTAGAGAGAACAAGTTGGCCTTCAGAAACCAAAAGGCAACATAACCATGTTAGATTATGTGGAAAAAGCTCCTCTGCACATCCACAAAGGAGCTCAGAGGGACAAGGGTGGGAAGGGGACCAAGCAATACAACACTGGGCTACTCCCAGGCCCATCTGAGGGGCCATCAGCCCATCAAAGTCCCACCTCTGCAGCCCAGAGGAGCACAAGGGAAGGTGGGAACCCAAATCAAGGACTTGTCCTTCTCTTCTGGGCCACTTCCAGGAGAACCATCAGCCCCAGTACCCAGGTGTGAAACCCACCCTGATGAGCCACGGAGGGCAGCTCTCCAGATCCCCTTTCAGAGTAAGTGGAGAGCAGTGGAAAGGCAGTTTTGGATCACACAGGACTACTTACGGGGCGCTTAGGGGAGTGGCTGAGGTCATTTGGAGAAGAATAAATGTGGGAAAAATAGAAGATAAAAGGGACCAGTTGCATGTCAGTAGCAGTTGCAGCCACCACAGTATCTCTGCAAAACACCAGAGCTCAAGAGGGACCCAAGAGCAAGTCTCCTAGCCCTCAAGAAACAGCAACGCCACACTGCAGCGTTCCTCCGTTAAGTAGATGGGAAACCAGGGCAGCAGCTCCCAGACACTGGGACTTGCCTCCAAGACCTCAAAATCAAGTTGAATGTGAGAGAACCGAAAAACAGGGGCGTTCCTACACGTTGTGGGCGAACACAGCCCTGCAGACCACTCACCACGCTTCCCAGGGCCACCAACATACATCTTGCCAACGAGCAACCATGAGGATCTTCCCCAAGACCTCTCCTTGGCGGAGGGCAGGTCTAACAGCAGCTTTTACAAGGCCCTGTCTACTCAAAGGATTTCTGGTGGCACCTCCCATTCACACCAACTCTTTGCACCTCATTGCACTTTGGATTCCAATCCAACAGCCCTCATGGTAAGCCTTTCACAACTTTTATGTCATTAACTGTGCTTGTTGCTCTACACCTTCTTCGGAACACTCCCCAGTTCCTAGGTTAACACATTCAGAACGCCCAGGGCAAAACCAAAGCAGACAATAAGAAGTAAGAGATGTCAAATAGGATATGTGGAGAGCAAAACGATTGCCCTTAAACTTGTAAGGATGCCCACGGCATGGAAGAGCAGCTTGACTCACGAACAAAAGGGCCACTGCACAAGGCATGCCTGTTTATCCTGCCAAAGGGGGGAAAAAAGCCAAACAAGCCGTCCCTTACATACACCCAGGCGTGTCTATGCTGCATCATTCCACACAGTCACGTAAGGAATACTCCCCAAGCCAAATTTCTTTAATTTATTGGATTTCTCAGGTCCCACCTCTTTCAGAGCTTCTTTACACTCACCACTCAACCCAGCGTCTCTCAACTAACAGTGTCTCATGGGGCAGCCACAGCCATCATTTGCTGCTTTCCCCCTTAGCACAGGATGGGTCTGTCGCAGCTCTGCTCACCCTTTTCAGATACTTAGCAGCTACTGAAACTTATGAAACTGCAGATCTAGAGATAAGAACACCACCAAATAGTGCAATTCTCCAAGCACATGGTCAGGACCTCTTCTTACTGCTACTCGGCTCACATTAGTCAATTCTTCACCTTTACCATCCCGAGGGAGCCAGCCCAGCCTGGGGCCGAAGGGATTCTCCCAGTCACAGAGTCCGAGCCACAACCACACAGTGCTCATCAGTTCCTCTAACAACCATGACTCTTGACCAGCTTCTCCAAAAACTGTTTTAAACCCCAGACTGTATCAGTAAAATAAAATCAGGGTTTTTTATGATATGCTAAACTCACTGGAAGCCCACAAATCAGGTGTTAAAATTCGATACTAGAGAATTTGGACCACCTTCCATCAAGGCAGTCATTTCACTCTGCCTCCAAGATCTTTTCATGTTTTAAACAAACAACTACTTACACGTTTTATTGTACTAAGACACTTTTTCAAATATCAATACTGAATTTAAACACTTATTTCTATGGAATTTTTGCAGTTAAGCTTTTNTATGATATGCTAAACTCACTGGAACTTTTGCAGTTAAGCTTTGCACAAGCAAGTTGACCATGCCTGCTTCATTCCCTACAAAACCCGTTGGCTATGGAAGAAGTTCAGATAAGCGTTCTCTAGCCAGAAAGATCCCTGATCTCCCAACCTACACTCCCTTGATGAATTACATAAAGCACCTCAGGTAAAAGACTAATGAGCGACACTGCTTTTGCCAAATCATCTTTGATCTGGGTGGTCTTGAGATTCCAGCTGGATCTTCCTGATGAAGACAGGACTGAGTTTTCCCTCCACCACGATGGAGGACAACAACTGAGTTTTTCCTTCACAAGCAATGCCACAGGGAAGGTGGATCATTGTCTGCTGCAACAGCTTCTGTCCTCTCCTTGCTCTAGAGAAGCTTACAAATAGCAGCCACCCTATTACAAATTGCGCCTGACCCATCTTCTGGCATGATGGCTAGGGCATCAGAGCCCTCAAAAGCCCTCTTCTCAACGTCAGAGCCCTCAAAAGCCATCTTCTCGACACCAGCATACAAGCAAAGCCACCACCAGCTCCCTGACCCTTCAGTTGTCTCAGCAGGCCCTTCACAGCAGTGCACAAAACACCTCTGTATTTGGCCATGGACAACCATTTTTTGCTTGCCAACTAGATAAAAGCTTCCAAGTGTCAGAACAAACCAGCAGAACGGACAAACAGCCAACACACACAGTGAATCACAGGCTGTAATGCTCAGAACGGACTGAGCTGTTTCTTACCACTATCAGAGGAATCCTCTTTCTTAGACCGCATCTTTCTCTTTCGGCCGCGTTTGCCCTTCTTTGTCTCTCCTCCATTCTCTCCTTCCCCGCCATCAGGGCCAGAGCAGTTATCAGCATGTCTGGCCATTGTGTTCTACTCAGTGGAAGAGAAAAAACACAACAAAAACCACAACACGCATTGAATTCAAGATCAGATATTCTGTCTCTGTATTTTCAAACACATTTATGGTAACTTTTTTTTAAAGGAAGACTATTTAGGGGAAATGGGTAAACTTCCTTAACCTTTATTAACCAAAGTTGCATCTTGACATTGCTCATGATGTCGACACTAATATGTGCTGGTATCAACTCTGAATTATACCAAGTTTCCCCTCTCTTTTCCTCTCAAAAAGAAGTGATCTACTAAAAAAAAACCTCAGTATCGTACCCTGTCCCTCACCCACCTTTCCTTTTGGGTAAACCTGTTCCCCTCCCCTTGGCTAAAAGCCTCATTCCACCCCCACAACCTCACAGTATAGTCCCTTACCCTGCGAGTGAATGTCTTGCCACACTTGGAACAGACAAAGGCAGCAGGGACAAAGTTGGGATCGTGGTATCGTTTGAAGTGCATATCGAGGAGCTGTTTCTGGCGGAAGGTTTTATCACAATGGCTACAGGCATAAGGCTTTTCTCCAGTATGGGTCCGTTTGTGCATGACCATGTGCCGCTCCTGCACAGGGACAAGCGAGACAGGAAAAGTAACTTGAGAACTCACACAAAAGAGTGTATTTTCAGCTAAAAGGAGGACAAAACTTCATCCTTAGTATCAAGGAAAGGACAATTCCGTGAGAACGGAGAACATCTTGACTGACAGCATATTCATTCCTAGCTACTTCCATCCTATAAGGACCTTTATCCCTTTGTCACCAGACAGATCAGGGGTGTGACTTCAAAGGTAATCTCTGCAGGGGAGCACTATGCTATCAAGAAGCAAAGGCCAACTGAACTGTCCTTCACACCCTGCAAAAGACTTAGAGAGCTAATTTCATCTTAACAGCTAAGATTTCCACCTCACAGCTTTAGCTCCGGCTGTAACACTCGCGAGCGGTGCCAGTCCCACCAGCTTACCTGTCTGCATGCATAATCACACTGGTCACACTTGAAGCGCTTCTCGTTCTTGTGGGACTTTTGATGCTGTATGAGGGCGTATCGCTCATGAAACACAGCGTCACAGTAGCGACACTTCTTGCCCTGTTCGATGTAGGAATGCTGCTTTCGCAAATGGACACCTAGGAGGAAAAGGACGGGAGGTTACCCACCGCGGCTTTCCAAGCAGGAAGGCTAGCCTAGAGTCCCTTAGCGTCCTGCCCTCCACACACTCTTGAGCTCAAGCCAAAAAAGTGAAAGAGTTAATTTAGGATTCAACTATAAACCTAAAAGACTTGTAATTAAAAGCAACCGGAACAGTTTCTACACAGAAATGTCTTGCAGAAAAACTCCCACCAAGCTTTGGCACACGATTCTAGATGTGGTTATCAGGAGCAACCTGTGCCGATACAGTACACCCGCATCTGACTGATAACCCAACGTGTCTCGGGGACTGTTACGTTTAGAACTACTCTGAATTGCCTGGATACAGCCAGAAGCCAGGTAATAGACTTGGGGAAACAGGATTTTCTGCAGGATTAGAAGTCAGAGTGACAGGGCTAGAAGGCAATAGGGACACCAGCAGATAATCCCCCCCAGAGGTTTCAGCCCCTTCTTTAAAATCCTCCAACTAAGAACAGAGCACAGCTGCACGAGGTAGCTGCGGGTAGACTAAAGCATTATTAGAACTAAAAATTCTTCATAGCTAACATCAGCTTTCCTCTGTTGTACATCAGCTCGTTTGCTCCCGACATCAACTGAGTGCCATCCTCTCCAACTGCCTCTTTATGCCTGTCTCACTGGAAGGGAGCCTGCCTTCCCACTGCTTGGGTGATATTCTGCTCATAGACAGGAAGTTCTGCCAAATCGTGGCTTCTTCCCTCTCCTCAGCTGCTCTGGGTGTGATATAATTTTTCACCTTCTTGCAGAACATAAAAGAGAGCTTGCCTGCCGGAATCACACTCAAGACTCTCCTACTGCAAGGACTCGGGGCTTTTGTGACAACTCAGTCTCTCTGTCCTACCCTGTATGCAGCACACAGCTCCACATCCTGGAAAATTCAACTATTTGATCTAATTCAAACCTTTTAGCTTGGTGAAAATCTCTCTGCATGAAACATAACGGCCTCCAACGTGCAGGAGGTCAAGCCAAGCGATCTTTTGGTTTTTCAGACTGCAATCCGTACACAGTTGCAATCTCAGTTCACGTTCAATAAACGCCTTGTGTCTACAGCCCTGAACACCCTAACTTGCCTTGTATGCTTGGAAAACATGCTACATTTTCTAATAATGAAAAGAAACTGAAAAGCAGCTATTATAAGCTAAAAGCATTACCAGCCACACATCTAAGCCTGTGCTTCATGTTGTACAGCTGCCAGAAGTATTAGGTTAAAAAAAAAAAAAAAATAATACAAAAAAAAAAAAAAATGAATAAAGAAGAAAAAAAAAAAAAAAAAGACAGCAGTTGGGTTATGTGAACTCAAACTCTGGGAAGTGTTTTGCAGAATCTTCACCAAATGGCCACTTTTGTGCGATACATACCCAGGTCGCTCTTTCTTGCTATAACAGTATCACAGTGAGGACAGTGAAATTTGGCCACATTCTCCGTGTGCTTCTGCAAAATGTGCATCTTCATGGTTCCACTCTGAGTGAAGCGAGCATGGCAGATGTAACATTCATATGGCTTCTCTCCTACAGCAGCAGAAGGGAAAAAAAATAGAACAAGTGCTTTTATTAAAAAGAAATCTCACCAAGAGGCCCCAAACAAAACAGCCTCCCAGAAACTTGCAACAGACAGCTATTTGATAGAAACAGTAACTCTAGAAAGAGCTCAACCATGTCTCTTTGAGAATTTCTAGCTCCAGGATGCATCTTTCTACAAAGAGATTCGAGTTCAACCCTTAAGCAAATGAGCTCAGTTATTACCCTTACTCTGAGAAATGCACGGGAGACCTACACGCAGGCTGCCAGCAGACAGCAAGTGGCATAAGATTTCTTGGGGCTGCAGGTTCTGAATGCTCATATGTACATGCAAGAGCATTTTTTTTCCTCCAATTTTAGCAATATGATTAACTTAGCACTCCAGCAACATTCTGTGCTAAAAAATGGTTACTTCTATTGAAGAAAAAAATGAGGATCTTTGTGAACTACATGCATGAAATGCTTTTGCAACTACAATCAACCATGAAACTGTAAACGCCTAGAAAGTTCAACTGGAACACTGATAACAGAACAAGTTTCTTCTGTTCATAGTAAAAGAAGCACCTGTATTTTATCACCTCACAGTCAAACTGGAAATCAGAATCCTCCACGTTCACCTCTCAGTGTGGTAATTACTGGTTATGAATTTACTAGCGCTCACAACTCATGGTGCGTTCTCTTCGGCTACAGACTTCTATAAAAAGGTTTTATATTGAACTCTGAAACAGTATTTATTTTGTAGTGTTCCTCAAAAGCGTTAGTACACCTTGTGCACAGTCTCAGCACTCTGACACTAGAACAAAAACAACACTGAAAGCCCATGGCATGAATACCAGAGTGGGTCCTCATGTGCCTCTTCAGTTTGTAGGTATCCCTGCTGGCATAGCTGCACAAGCTGCACTGGAACGGACGCTCTCCAGTGTGAGAACGAATGTGGCGTTTCAATTTGCTAACCTGGAAGTCAAGAGCAAGACTGAAGTTAGCATAGATGAGCAGGGCAGACTGCCAAAAGTACAAGTAATCAGTGCAGAGTTTAATGCAGTCTGTTGTTCTGTCTCCACTAAACCCAACAAGCACGTTTCAATGCCACTTCTTACACTGCAGGTAGCCACCCTCCTGCCTCCTGCTTCACTTCACCTCCCAGCCGTGCTCCCAGTCTCGCCCGATGCCTGTCCCCACGTCCAGCACAGCCTGATTTAAACTCCTGTGCTCACCTCACTGTTATCAACCATCTTGGCATCTGAAGACACGCTAAAATTTGAAAGTACCCTGGAGAGACACAGGAAAGTATTCTGGGCAAGCGTGCACCCGAGGAACACTGCCGGGGTTAGTGTCCCCTGTACAGTGTTATTTTCTCCACAAGCAGCTTTCCTGGGTCCTCTCCTGTTACTTTCAGGGATAAGGTAAATCAAGTTCT
>VZTO01008252.1:7065-40375 GCA_013400615.1 Syrrhaptes paradoxus | reverse complement strand
TTCCAGGGATGGAACATCTACCACCTTACCAGGCAACCTGCTCAAGGGTTTCACCACCCTCCCTGTGAAAAATGTCTTCCTTCTATCCAGTCTAAATCTACCCTCTTATAGTTTAAAACCATTACCCCTTGTCCTATTGCTGCCCTACTAAAAATTTGTCCCCATCTTTCTTATCAATGTGTTGAAGTGGTGGCAAGCCAGGAACACGCAGCATGAAACAAAGCCATCAACTGTTTTTATGCCTCACCTTGTTCCTGCATTTCCGTGCAAGTAAAGGATTACAGGATGGCTGGAACCCAAAGCATCTTCAAACCACAACTGGTCCTTCCCCCGGGCATTCTTCCATAAGGCTGCAGGGACTGTGTGCCTGTAGACAGAAGGAAAAATTACATTGTCCTGTTGCTACTCAGTGTCTGCCACTCAAATCTGGAGTTTTTCTGATCAACTCATTAACTGAGGATTACTCGCCTCACACACACTCTTCATAAAACTGTCACCATTAGCTGACAAATGGCCACATTTAAAAGGCAGTGGCTAGGGCTATTTCAATATCTTCACCTTCGTCACCCTTGTCTTCAAAACTCAGGGCTGTGCAAAGCATCAAACTTCACAGGCAAACCCAAAGCACAATTACTGAACTTCCTGCTGTTCTGGAGAAAAAAAGCTCAATTCCTCAGCTTTTACGATGCTTAATTACTTCAATTAACATACTTATACACCATGAACAAGATTCACAGCTAGGTCATCAGATTTTCAGAATAATCAAAGCCAGCTGGTTTTGGAAAGCATGTCCAGTGAGTAAGAGTCCAATATGGACTCCACAGTCAATCTGAGGAAAAAGAAGGGTTTCAGGGTCTGATGAGAAGATCGTGTTTTATTTTTTTTTTTTTCCAGACACCAGGTTCTTGAAGATAACATATCTAGAAGAGCCAGGAACTTTTAACTCGCAGCTGTTCTTCTGTAGATAACATTGCTGGGCAGCCTGTTAGAAAGAACTCAACCCTGGTGGAATGGAGAGAGATGAACGACAGACCAAAGAGCAGGGAGGCATTCAGATTGGATAATTACACTGGAGGACAAACACTGAAAGTGAGTACATGCCCACAGCTATCTCAAATTGTTGAGAAGGGGGCTAGCTTACAGCTGTCAGAAGCAACCTAAGTACTCACAAGCCTTTCTCCTTGGAAGAAAGACGAACTCCATCTCCCACATCCTTCTCCCAGAAGTAAAGCTCAGAGGACAAACCAACACGGGGGAAGCAATGTAAAAAGTCTGCTTGCATGCATGCAGCCAGCAGACATCAAGTTCTTGAGGAGGAAAAAAAGCCCCAATAACTGTAGGATTCACAGCTTCTCCAACTGTTCTACTTCAAGACTTCTACAAGCTTATGAACAAAGCAGGCTGAGGACTCTGTTTCAGGAGTATACTGAACACAAGACCTTCCACTGTCATTAAAGAAAGGCTGCAAAGTTTCATGAAAACCTGTTTCAAGAAGTATCAAGAAAAAGAAAACAAAGTATCAACCTGTTTCAAGTAAGTATCGAGAAAAATTACATGAACACTGAATGGCCACCACAAGCTGAAAGTGCTGTTTTACGGAAGATACACACTACACTTGTAAGGGAAACAAAATAAAAATCTCAAGACTGCAATCTAAACTTATTCAACAGCTTAGCAGGTAAAATTTCAATTGTTCATGTGAAGATCCAAACCATTATTTATCAGCCTACCCTGGAAAGACTGAACTTCCAGCTTCTAAAGCTATCTTTCACCAAAATTCCTTTAAAGGGAAGGAGCCATCTTTATGTAACAGGAAATCATTGTCCCTTTGCAAAGGTCACAGACCCTTAAGAGAAAATCTCTACTGCGTTAGCAGACACATACAAGTTACACACACATAACCGAAACCTCCAATCCTACACCTTAGAGATCGAACATGACTGGCTGTATGAAGGAGCAGCCCCCTTCCCTCCACCCCTGACACGCTGTCAAGCCTTTGTCTCAGGTGCTTGCTGCTCCTGCACATACATTCCAACGGCAGGCACTTATTTTTCTTCAAAGCTAGCAGGACTTTTCTGTGGCTTTGAAACTTCTGGTGTTGAGACACAACAGAAAGCGATCATGAGAATCAGATGCAGAATGTGGCTTGAGCTGGTGTAATAACATGGGAAGTACCAAAAGCAGACCTTTGGAGACAGAGAACCAGTCATCTGAGCTGATCCTGGGTAACAAGGAGACGAAATGAATTGCCCTTGCCTAGGACCAGAAAATCTTCTTGCAGAACAAATGACAAGCGAGCTCTGACACTTTCACTTGTTTTGTTAAGAGAGTAAACTGCGTGTTCCATTCTCACCCGCTCTCCAAACCTTACATATGTTTTATGCACAAAATATTCTTCCTCCTACTCCCAACACTTTGATCCTGTTTTCCTATCTTCCCCCACATTCCTTTTGCAAAACAAAATATGAACAGCAGCTGAATGACAAAACTTTTAACTCCTTGGCTCTCATCTGATACGAAGGCATGATCTTTGTAGCAACGTGGATCTGTAACCTTTACGATTCCAAACAATGAGGTTTCTCTGAATGCAGAGGTGGTCCAGTTGTGTTTCATGCATTATTGGTCTGAGTTCCGACAAGCTCCAGAGATTTGCATACTTTTCAACATGAACTCAGTCACTTGGCAGATGAAAACAAACATCCACAAATCAGAGCAGGCAGTGGTTGTCACATGCACAGCCAAAATACTGGATAGGCAACACTGAGAATAAAAAGAAGGGTAAAGATAAGTGGCACGTACCGCCCACAACAGGCTTCCTTACCAGACTCCGATAGTTACATCCTCCTCTGGCTGCAGGTAATAATTACAGGTGTGGTTTAAACCTTGATCCTGTGGTCTTCTCAAGTCAATGAAATATGGGACCCTCACTGAAATAGAAAAATAAAATAAATTTTAAAAAAGAAAAAAACAGAATATGAAACCTTTTAATTTTTACCATTATTTTCTTACAAAAATGCTTTACTAAGGTATTGTAGAGTTGTACAGACTAGTCCGTTGTGCTGGGAAGACTTTATTCTTTTTTTGTGCAAAAGGATGAACCGGCTACAGTTGCCACTAAAATACAAACATCAAAGAGAGCAAGGTAAGAAGGCCCAAGCAACCATCAAAACAACAGGGAGCAAACTAAAATTAAGAGTGGGAGGAGACAGACAAAGCTTCCTGTGACACACATTTAACCATGTCTGCCCAGTCTGCTTTGTAAGTCTCCTCGACACAAGATAATCACTCCTGCTACATCAGCGGGGTGGGTTGGGTGCTTTCGCAAACCTTAGTCTGGACTGTTTGCATTGTAGCTGTAACAGAAGTGACGGATGGGACTGTCTCCATCTGACTGCCTTTCTAGAAAGCAGCAGGAACAACATTGCAGCAATATTAGTGTAAGAACTAGTGCAAGGAAGCGTTAGGGGACCATTATTTTGGCCACTTGGGAATGAAGAGAGGTAGGAACTCCAGGGAGACCTAAGAAAGCTCTGCAAGGGCAAATTACAATCATCACTGAAAAAAAAAGGTGATGAAAATGGAAGTAACCCGCACTATCCATGTTGCCTAGCTGTCAGTTCTGACAATGAAGGCACAAGAGCTGGCCCACACACATGCACACTTCACAGTGAGCATCATCCCAGGTGTCAGAATATACAGAGCATGCACTCAAAATGACAGAAGTTATACCAAAGCAAAATATATTTGTAGCTGGTCCTTCTAGTTCCTACAATCAAAAGAAGATATTTTTCAAAGCTTCCTTACAAAACACAAGTGAGCTTTAAAGACAAATTTAGATTGCAAAGAAGTCTCTCTCATACAGTGATGCTCCGCTATTTTCCATCCTGTAGATGCTCACGCCTCCCTGGGCGACCTGGGAGCTGAGCCAGCTCGCCAGACTCACTGCACTGCCAGTTGGACTAAATGAAAAGGCTAACCAGACACCTGGAAAACATTCTGTCTGACGGCATGAGCAGGCCTCTTCTGCCCCAAACAGAATATTCTCCTCAAATGCTTTCAGGTGAAGAGTCACTCCCTGGAAAACAATTCACTTGATTTAATTCCACTTGCTTGCTGTCTATTCGTGCAACTTTGGTGAACCCTTCAGAGAAACGCACGCAACATAATATAGTTTTCCTAAGGGAAAGTTTTCTTGGATGAAAGTTGGCTTCAGTTTGGTCACTGTATTTATACAAAGACCTACTACAGACACCACCAGGGCAACAGAGCATGCTTTCCTCCAGACCAGCGTTGGGAGAACGTAAAACCCATGAAAGTTCACGTTCTCCACAAGCTGTACGTATGGGAGATGAACACGAAAGCACACAAATGAAAGAAAGACACTGCTCCCCATCCCAAGAGTCACTCACCAAAGTTTAGGAAGACCAGCTTTGCCTGAATAGCAGGGCAAAGTTTGACTAGAAATGGAATGGCTATGTACACTCCCAGCAACCAGATGATTAACTTCCGCAATCGAAACCATAATCCGTAGCGCCTGTATAAAAGGGAAAAAAAAATAATGAGAGAGAAGGACAGACTTGAATATCGTAGGAATTTTATGAAACAATTTTCACAAAGATCTGTGTGCTTGGTGTATTTGAAAACCTGGGTCACTCCCTCTTTAAACAAGACTAACTTGAAACAGTTTGGGTATCCTCAGTTGTTGGAGAGAAGCAGAAGTAACCAAACTGTCAGCTGATGATATGCAGCTTAGAAAAAGGGAATAGAAACTCCCCACATTTTTAAACACACTGTAACAAGATTTTTTTTTCCGCTGATTTAACAGATTTCAGGATCTCTAGAAATGCATATCACATGTTTGTCTCCAAAAAATAGCCTGACTGTACTTCCCATTTTAATCACTATCAGCAAGACCTCGTCCAGTTAGATTGTCACATGTTTGGAGGAACCACATGTGATGAGACTGATAAAATCACACATGATCTCCTGTACAGACTGGAGGAGACACTCTGCCTTGGCCAGCTGAAAGGGTTCACATCTCTCAACACCTTGGAAAGCAAATCTAAGTTATAAAACATTATGAAATTTCTTCTCTGCAGCATCATTCTCTATGAGTCCAGAATGAGTTTGGAACAATTGCCCCAACTTTTTATCTCTGTTTTCTCCTAGGTATTCTGATTAGGAAGAATAGGCTACAAAGAACCTTCAACCAACAATACAAAAAACAAACAAACCCTGAAGGATCACACAGCAGCTAGTTAAGCAATTTTTCTCAAAATATACTTTATTGTCTCAGAATAATTACCACATACATACTCTTATATACGCACGTACGTAAGTATACCCAAAGGTATATTTTTAATGATCTAGTTGATTAACATTTTTATAGGCAGAAACACTGAGGCCCTTAATTATCATTGCAATCAAGAACTGAAATGCGTGTAAACCCTTCAGGCAACAAACACAGCTTCCTCTGCTTTCCAGCAGGAATGACGTTGCACACCAGTGAGCAATCAGTTCTCAGTAGCAGGAACTGCTGGCAGCTGAAAGCACAAATTTTTCCAAAAGGCATGAAATGATTAATCTAGCGCTTGGCAATTTTAGGAGCTGACACACGAAACTAGCTCCACACTAGCGCCAAGAGAGTTTGAACACTGTCAGCTGGTTGAAACTATCAAATGCCTAACCTGAAGATATTTTTTTTAAAGCATTTTTACAAGAAATAGGAGTGTACAGACAGAACTGGGACAAAAACTGTTTAATAACGCACTAAAGTCTTCAAGATCTCCACAGCTTTTGTTGCCCTAGGTTAAAGCCAAGACTCTCAGGAACAGTTTTCCAGCACAGAGAAAAAGGAGACACCCCAACCCCCCCAGCCAGGTATATTTTTGGCATGATCGCTATGGTACTCACAGGGAATAGACTATCTCATTCATCCAAAACCTGCCTCTATCACACTTCTGCCTTCCTAGAAGTACCTGTCTCCTCTCACTCAAGAGCCATATTCTGCACTTCAGAAACATCTACCATCAAAACTGATGCACTTCTCTGGACAAGCTAAAGGAACTGCCATTTTCCAAGAGGAGGAAAAAAAAAATATTAAAGACACTGCCAACCAGCTTTGGCTGCAACAAGGCTATGCTGAAGCGTTCAACAGATTTTAATACTTCCCACGGCAAACCTGACAACGAAGACGTAAAGAAAGCCAGCAAGGCTTCCCGTGGTATTTCCACACCTCAAGCCCAGTTTCCTAAACTCTTACAGAAAGCAAGAACAGCAAAGGACTGTCAGAGGAAACAGTACAAAACAGGCTTTAGAAGAACATTGGTGAGTACCAAAGCCTGAGACTGACCCACTTCTGCCCCATGGAGAGCAGCAAACGGAGGAGGTGGAGGCAGAGGTCCTGAGTGCACAAGCAAAGCAGAAAATCTGCCTCCAGCTGCAGTCTTGGAGAGGGGTTCAGCAGACATACTCCAGAGCTGGGCTCTGCAGAGCAATCCACTGTGAAATGCTGTGAGGCCAGCTATGCACACAGGCAAACTCCACCACTTTGGAAAAAAAAAAAAAAACACAAGATTTTGCTTGGGCTGATCACAACTGATGATTCAGAGACTCAACCAAGACATCTCCTCCTTTGCTCTGGTACCCCACGCCAATCGGTAACATGGCATTTACACCTCACCTCCAGGGAGATGTCTACTTAAAATGCAACCAGGGCAAAGCCTCTGTCCATCACCAAACAGCTTCTCTTCTCCTGATAAATCCAAGACAATGTGCTGAAGTACAGACATGGTAAAATTATTAGGTAAGTCTTTAGTGAGCAATTTAGCTAAATTAAACTGCTCTTGCTCTGCAGTAAAGCTATTTCAGGAAATAAATGCCCTGCACAGGGAGCTTTTGGTGCGCAGCAACATACTTTCACCAGGAAACTTGGTCAGTCTTAGTTGGAAAATACAAATGAGTTAGAGAATAAGCAGCTGCGAACTGAAGAATATCATAAACAGATTTCGGGGAACAATAAAAGACTAAAAAAACCAAAACAACAAAAATCACCACACCAACCCAAAACATCCAACTGAAAGTCACCATAAAATCAAATAAAATCCCCACTGACGCCACATTTTCTCCCTTCATTCACCAAGGGCTTTTGCCCAATTTCTGGGTTCTGTCCAAATGCAGGCAAACTCTGAAGCAGTCTTTGCTTCACGCAGGTTTCTGAAGCAGATGTGAAAAATACATTCTCTCTCCAGACATACTGAAACCTGAAAGAAGAAAGTCTTTCCTGTGAGTGTGATATCAGAAATGGAATATTTTCCTGGCAACCCACACCTGGACAAAGGTCGTATTTTCACTCAGAACAAGCATCTCTTGTATTTGGGCAGACAATAAGAGTAGCCAGTGAGGAGAAGGAGCTGGAGGTCCTCTCAGGACAGCTCCTCCTGAGCGTGCTATCTTTAATCCACCAGCACTATGGGAACTACGAACACCATGGCAAACAACGGCCAAACTGAGCTTTAAATACCCCACCATCACACAAGAGGGATTTCAACCCGTGGCCCATACTCACAGTGCGGCTGCAAAGAGCCATCAAGGCAAGCAGCTTTCCTACAGGCATCTTGCAACTCACAGTCCCGGTGTTCCTCCCTCCTCTCCAGCAAACTCAGGGGTTTCACTAACAGAGAGTGCCCAATGACCACACTACCGTGACACGTTCTGCATGGTGCTGATCCTCAGCTGTTCAAACCACAAACCGGCAATCCTTTCCTAGCAGGAATTCAAAGCACGGGATGTGGAAAGCCAAGATGATTTTCATTCTCGGTCACATAAGGAACCTCCTCATTACCAGGTAACAAAAGCAACTTTAAAAGTAGTAGAGGAAGAAGCAAGTAACATGAACAACAGCGGAACAAGAACACACTTTTCTTAAAGAAAACATTTTTAAAAAATCAATACATTCCTCCCTACAGACAAAGATCAAGAGCGTAACAATCAGGAGGTAGACAAAGACAAGGGCAAAGGATTCAAAATTTGAGGGTCAAAGGGAATTTAAAGGACTGGGATGAATTTCTTTGGGTAAACAGTGTTGTAGTACTCAAAACAACCTGTTCTACAACCTGGAAACTGCAGCTGAGCCCAAGGCACACAGGAGCACACAGACACACAGCAGCCACACACAAGGCATGACAGTCCACACATCAAGTCACCGGCAAGCCTTCCAGCCTTCCTTGCTGGCCTTGCTATAAAAAAACACATGCTTTCTAGCCCAGGTAGGATCTTCAAGAGCACACATCTTCCCTTCCTACAGGCTGTCTGGACAGTGGTGTTGCACAGGGCTCCTCCTTCTCCAGGTCCTGAAGGGTGAGAAGACCACCCAATCTTTCTTTTCCCTCCACACAGGCCACCTGAGCCACCGAAGCTGATTAACCTTTTGTTTTATTTCACTTGTTCCCTGCCAAAAGAAATAAAGAAAAAGAAAAAAGCCTATCAGCTTTCCAGCTGGGTGAAATCACATTCGGAGGGAACCTCTCAGCTCCAGGATGGGAAGTCACAGGCAGGCAGCAGGTCTCATCTCCACTCCGAAGCGTTACTGGCAGCATTTGGACAGCTTGCGCAGTGACACAGAACACAGAAATTTTCCACTATGACATTAATATGGGTCTCTTTTTCTCCTCTGTTTAGCTGCAGAACCTGCTTTATGAGCAGCCAAACGCAAACGGGAAAGACGTTAATATCCAAGGGTTTGTGTCCCCTCCTGGTTTCTGTGCACAGGACACGAAGCTGCACAGGCAACAGGCAACCATGGGATTCTTTCACTTTGGATCCAGCTATGCAGAATTCTCCTCAATGAAAAGTCTCCAGCCAAGCCTTAATTCTGCTTCACTGGAGGCACTGTACAGAGAGCAGAGAGGTTGAATTATAGAAAATTCATCCAATCCTGAAAAATCTTCCTCCAAATTAATGAAAGCCAGTGGGAACACAACAGTATCTGCCAGAACTTAGCATCTAAGCGACTGATCCCTCCCTCTGGCACTAGCATCCTTTCTAAAAGGCCCCAAACTCATCTTGCTATTCTATGGATTAAGCAATCATCTAAAAGAAAAAAAAAATCATAAACCACAATCCTGGAAACAAGACACAAATGTAAAGGCATTATTCTTTTATTTTCCAAGCTTGTTTCATAAAACAACCCCCAAAAAATCATGGACATAAACTGCATGGGTATCCGCATCTTCAGAGGCTTAGTTTCAACTAATCCCTAAAAATTTTTGCTTTGGAAAGATCTGAAAACCAAGAAGAAAATTAGCTACCAGATTCCTTTGCCGTCTCCTACAAGAAGTTCCTCGAAATCTTGAGCCTTGGTTCTTCCTGAAGAAATATTCTCATCTCTCTCTCAAAAACTAAACTGCAGGATAGTGTCATCACTCTAGCACTTCTTCAAAAGAATGAAGATACTCCATTGCAAAGAGATGTGCAGAGCATATTTTTACAAAGGACTTAATGATTTTTCAAGCACCCAGCAGCAGAATAACTTGTTACTGATACATGCCATGCCTGTGAAGGACACAATTTACTGTTGATGTTGCAAAACAAAACCTGCGGGATAAGACGAAAAAGCTTGGGTACCTGTTTGTTCTTCAACAGCCTCTAGAATTCAAGTACAAATGCACCTGCACATAAAACCTAGCATTAACAGCAGGAGTTGTTAGATCTGTTACCAGACAGAAAGGGAAGTTTCCATTCTACACCACGGCAGTACAGAAGATTAACACAACAAGTCACTGAACAGTGATTTTTCCCAGAAAAAGCAGCCTGCTTAGTTTGACTGTACCCATGAGCAAACAGTTGGCATGTTCTATTTCTGTTTTTAATTAAAGACAAATTAACAGGAATAGTGGGCTTAATAAGGCAGTGGAAATGCAACTAATTTAAAGCCTAAGGTTTTCACTAAAAAAAAAAAAAAAAAAAAAAAAAAAACAGAAAAGAAAGGCCAGCTGAGTTTTTTGAGAGTGTTTTCAAACATGCAAGCTCCACCTTCAGGTTCCTCAGAATATATGACAGCTTCTTTTTTAAACAGATACATCACCAACAGTGATGGAAAGCGAAGGTGTCCCAACAGAGGCAAAAGCTCAAAACCCGGCACTGACAAGGAGATGGCACTACACCCATAAACCTTTTGAGTTAGCATTCAGCAGGAAATTCAAACTTTTCTAAACACAGAAAAACACTGCCAGCTACCGAAATGTATGCTTTTCTTTGCTGCTATTACAGCAAAAAATGCTTTCTTCCTTTTTTTTTTTTTTTTTTGCTGAATAGTATGCTGTATTTCCAAAGCACAGCAGAAAGCTCAGACACATTCCTCTTCAGCACTGTCCTTTCCTTCCCTTCATTGCGAACTGTTTATTTCCAAGCTCTTCCCTGAGGTTTCCTTATCCATTTCAGCCCCAAAACAAACTGCTGCCTACCCCTTCTGGCTAGGTGGGGTAAGAGCTTCAGGCAATGTTGTTCTGACTATCTGAATGCAGATGAGGTTTGAAATTTTAAGCTCCCAAATTCCCCCCAGCCCACCACCTCATTACGCAGCAACCTTCTTACAGCCCAGAATCTCACTTAAGACTACTTCTGTGGCTCCTTCTGACTAATCTCAAGGGTTTTAACATGGACTCAAAACAATAAACAACCTGTCCAGCCATTTACAAGAACTCAGGTCTGTCTCTCCAAGACACATAACTGCAAAGTAAAGGAGAACACTTCAAGGAATGGGATTTTTCAGAAGGGGATAGCAAGCTCCAGCTATTGAGACCTTAAAAACCACATTTCAGTTTGTGGGAAAGGGGAAGATACTGGGTAGGATCTGCAAGAATAAAGACCTTGTTGCAGCAATAGGGGTGTCCTGGGTTCAGCTGAGACAGAGTTCACTTTCTCCATAACAGCTAGCAAGAGACTGTGTTTGGGTTTGTGCTCAGAAGAAAGCTGATAAAAAGTGATGTTCACGCGGCTGCCAAGGTCTTCCAGCTTCTCTGGCTGTCTGCAAACAGGAGAAGCTGGGAGGGAGCACAGCCCCAGTGACCAGCCCAGGATTTGATCTTAGGGTCGGGATTGAGACCCAGAGTGGCCAATAATCTATCCCATAACATACCCGTCATGCCCAGGATAGAGGTGAGGACCCTCCGGAAGATCGGCCCTTTTGGTTCCGGATCTCTTTTGCTCCGGGTCATCTCGCTCCAGGTGGTCGCTCTCCCAAGGCCTTCCCCCCCCACCCCGGTCAGCTCTGGGTCTGGGACGCTCGGACTGTTCTCTCCGTTCCGTGAGTGCGGTTTCGGGACTCTCCCTGCTCCGGGATCGTTAGCCGGGAACAGGCTGAGCCTTGGTCATCGGGTGGGGGGCAGTGTCACTGTGTGTCACTCATTTGTATATTTATATATAGGATTATTTTCAATATTATTGTGGTTTAGTTATTAAATTGTTCTTATCTCAGCCCACGAGTCCTTTTTTCCCTTCACCCCTTTAATTCTCTCCCCTATCCTTAGGTGGGGGGGTGAGGGGGGGATTGGGTGAGCAGGTGTGTGGTTTGGCCCCCAGCCAAAGGCAAACCCATCACAAGGGGGAAATGCAGCATCAGCACTCAGGGTAAGGGGAAGTGGAAGGCACTGCTCATCAGTCAGCGGATAGCAAGGAAATGCCAGGGAGGGTTGTGCAGGGACTTGAAGCACAGCAGGAAAAAAAAAAAAAATCCAAAAGTGAGGGAAAGGCAAGTTAACACATAATGTTAAATGAGTGGAAGTAACACTGCAGCCTGCAGGTAACGTATGGGCCTTTGGCAACAAAACATGCTTGCAAAAAGCAGAGCAAATGAAGCAAGGTAGGGAAAGGCTCACACAAGCATTTGCACACCCCGCTGCATCCAACTTTTCCACCCCGTCCCTTCCCGATGCTGTGCCTGGGGCTCTTCGCTTCACAACCATCACCTAAGCTGACAACCCCAAAAGTTACTAACAGCATTGCTTGTCTAATTAAACCCCTGTTAAGTATCAGCACTTCCTTTGAAGGACAGGAGCTCAGAACATCAGCCTTAATAACTTACAACCTAATTGCATGGTATCTACTTGTGTCTTGTCAGGAGACAAGAATAAATTTGGTGCTGGCAAGATGAACCCAAAAGCTGTGCTTGAAGAAGAAAGGAGCAAACACTTCTGTTATTTTAAGTATGTACCAAACAATGAATAATTATACTCTAGGCAACTAAACAATTGACTTCTGGGACAGAAAAGCAGGGCTGGAGATCAGGGTTTTAAGGTTGTTGACTTGCCCTGAACGCATCTTCTGCAACAGCTGTTTAGCTTGCGCCAGAACCTTTCCAGCATGAACCATTTGTTCAAATTCTAAGAATATACTTTCTCCAGAGCTCCCCAGCAATGTTGCTGACACTAATCGCATCTGAAGTCACCTAAACTAGATTTTAGTTGAGGCTGGCACTGAGATTCACCGTTTACAGAATTCTGGAGATTTCCACTCATTTCACAGCTGACAGCTGGTTTATATTAAAGGCACAGCCCTCTCACCAGTCCACGAGCTGGGGAATGCAGAACTATCTGCAAACGAAAGAGGAAAAAACAGACCATAAACCCAAGAAGAACGAAACAGCACCAGAAATGCAAAACAGGAGCTTGCGACTAGTCGAGCTGGATTTTTATTCAAGCAGTACACCTCATTTCTCTCTGCCACACTCCCCTTCACCAGGGGGAATATTGGGGTGCACAAGCTCTGGTTACAGAGCAGAACCACGTTAGACGTGTAACCCTCCACCGCAGTTCCTAACTGCCATTTAACAGAAAGCCACTTGCCTGGTGAACGCTTACCATAAGGGAGAATGAATCCAGCAGGGCCAAGACAGTTCCCCTACCACCACTTAAAACTTGTTAACGTGCTGTCAATCTACCAGACTTCTTCCATATGTTAACCTTGCGGCAAGAACAGGGATCCATAGATTCAGACTTTATTCCTATGGATACACCTGTATGAACAGATCCATATTTCCAAGCTGCACAACTTTAGGAACATGAAATTTTCTTGCACAACAGTTTTTGGGAGACAGACACACCACTACTGGCAGGCTCTCTGGTCTGGCTCTCATTTAAACCACCTGAGCAAAGTCACATTTGTGTATTGTAGACCTTTTTCATCTTGTATTTGTCCAACTGACACAGCTCTGCTTTTGCTGGCAGAGATCAGAAGCCATTCCTTGGAAGCCTGAAGAAAAAAAAATGCTTTTGTGTTAGCTGTGATACTGCCAGCTTTTAGATGCAGAACACATCATTAATAATACATGTTTACTACAATGAGCCAATAGTTCCCTGTTAGAGGCATACAAGCAAACAGGAACATTAAACAATGCCAAAACATTACATATGCTGACCGTCAGCTGAGCACAGTTATGTTTAGCTGGCAGTCACAGTGACCTGTTTCAAAAGGGAGGCTTAACCAACAGCGCGTGGCCGTAAAGCAACAGCTGTGGCTAAAGAACAGATACAGAGCCGCTGTCAGCCTCTGATATACCTTGAACAGGGTGTCACTTCGCATAGAGCCAAGCAGATTAATCCATTTCTGCTTTCATCTGTGCTTCATTCAAGGATTCCAGCTTGAGCTATCATGTTGTTGAAGAAACGACCCCAAAAGGACAAAGGCTTGAAAAACTGATGACAATGAAAACCAGAGCATTTGCTAATACTACAAAACTCTGAAAAGCCAAGCCAGAAAACACATACTCACAGAAGGTGAAAAGCAAGTGTTGGGAGTTTCTACTTAACCGCAAGGAAATGGAACATTTTGCAGCACTGTACATCAGCCTGCCAGAAAGTTTAAATGGGTATGTGGTCCCTCCTCCAGCAGCCAAAAGGGGCAAAGAATGCTATATTAGAATAAAGCTATCAGAAACTGAAAGAAAAGGTTACTCATTGCATTTCTGCTGGGTGTGCAAGGACAAGGGAATGGGCTATTTCCAATGATTGTGTCCAATTTGCAGTTTTCGCTGTCAGCTTCACTCCTGCTTCCCAAAGCTGCTCTGACACCAATCAACACTTTACAATAAGTGAACTAGGGCTGCTTTAGGGGAGAAAACGGAGCCAGGCTCCCTTCCTGGGGATGCCAAAGAGGAAGTCTAAAAATCTACTTGATTCTCCAACACCTTGCACACCCTTTCCTCTACAAGCAAGGATGCTGCAACCTGGAAGCCCTGACTCTAAAGCTCCAGCTACATCACTCTTTGTGTAGGCAAATCAGCCTCTAGACAGGGTAAATGCACTCACTGTTCTCTGCCCTTAGCTTGCATATATCCCACTGAAAAGTACTCTTCCCAAGAGCGTTTTTTTTTTCAGTTACGCCACACAAGGTCCTTTATCCTGCACACCTTTAGTAAAAAGAGAGATGAGACTCCACAGGACCTAATTTCACTTACTATTCAACACCCATCTCTTCTGCAAGAAGAATTAACCAGCATTTTAAGTAGGTACAAATTTGATTTTAATATAACCAAAAAAAGTTAAACTGGACAGCCTACAGGGGGAGGACGCACAGACTTTTCTTTGTATTTTTAAAATAAACTCCACAAAGATTGAACTACTTGCACTACTCAATCTTATATGCCTTCTACTGGAAGGTTTTGCTTTAGCTATTTGCTAGATCCAGAAGACAACTTCGATGCCTGGGGTTTTCACGTTCTTCTTTCGATTTCTGAAGTCTGTGGTTTGAAAGATTGTTTTGAACAAGGAGAGGGCAGCTGTGGGACTTACATTTTTTCAAGTGTTTGTGTTTCAGAAGTTAATTTTCTAGTCTAACAATCTTTCTTATTGACCTACTACTCAGTAAGAATTACAACGTTGAAATAAATCTGGGTTAAATAAACACTTTGATTTGGAAAGTAAACACAGACATCCCTCTTGTTGGCTCAGTTCAGCAGTCATACTTTAAATGATCAAGGCACTTTACGGAGTCTAAAATTAGGAAATTCTGCTTGCAAGTTTAAACTGCCTTCAATAAGGAAGAGGCAGATTTCTGAAGCTCAGTGCTGCACTGTTTTACCAACACTTACCGCTTTGAGAGAGAGAGAGATGTGTGCCAGCCAGGCAGAAGTGCAAAGCCTAGACTGCAGCCTTACTCTTGGACAGGCGATGCTCGTGCCGGGCCTGTGCAAAAGCACCCATCAGCTTGCAGAGCTGATTACCTGGAGCCACTGCACTCTTTCTACAGCTCCCACCTCAGAGCTACAACCTCTATGCTGTCCCGCCTTATGGCCGGCTACATTTAACTGGTGTTCCAGTGATCTTTCCGCTATTTCACCAGCTGCCCCAGACACCCGACTGCTCTATTTATCAGCCCTCAGCAACACTCTCCTTCTCCCAGTTTTACCAACAGCAACTGTCTCATCGTTGGGATGGTGATACACAAAGTTACACACCCTTAAAGCTCAAGTATCAATCCCAAAACAACTCCCCAGCTGTTTCTCTCTCCGCTGAGCCTGTTTTCCATACAAACATCCTCTCCCCTAGCAATGCAAACCCTTTCAATACAATAAACTACAGCACACAGCCAAGTGCTTTGGAGAAACAATTTTATCACCGATGCTGTGATCTCGACAAACCTGTCACATTTCACACCGAGACCTCCCTTCCACAGGGCAGATCCATTTTCATCAGCATACATATTTATAGCTGCTAAACCTTCTTCCACTGAATTGCAAATTAACTCTCGCCATTAAAATTGCACAGACTCCACCTCAGGCTAATGACTTGAAAGTCTCCTAGGTCTCCTGTTACCCTTTTAATACACCAGAAGTACTTTCTTTTCATCGTCTTGTGGTACTGATTCAGTCATAGCTAGATTAATTCAGTGGGAGACTACTACAGCCTTAGTGAATCTCCCTTGCCTACAATCACTCACTCTTGATGGCAGAAGCCATCCACCAGTGTAACACCAACAACACAACACTTACAGTGCAGCTACCCACCGAGTGGCCAAAAGCCAGGGTTTTGGAGGGGAAGTGCTGTAGAAGCCTATTTATTAATTTCACATCCTGACATGATTACCAAAATAATCTGACCTGCCCTTCAAGCCTGGAGGGATGAAGTAACTTAGCTGTAGCCTCCTAAGAGGACCTCACGGTGCCTTTCAAAGGGAACTGGACTCAGCAGGCAGGATCCTTCCTCTAAAGCATAAGTCCTGCTTGGGTATACGGGTCTCTGGCACATAGTACAGCACTGGATCTGGAGAAGAAGAGATGCCACCATCATTAGTTCTAACGAAAACACCTCAATGTTGTTTTCACCAAAAAGAAGCACATATATATTGCATCCTGGAGAAAACACACAGACTTGCTGCCATGACCCGAGAACTAGATTCCTGGCTCAGCAACTACATGCCATTTATAGTACGAAAGCAAGTCATCCTCAAAAACCAGTGTGTCGTAAGTAGACCGTTGATCCTCTGTGTAAGTGAAAACAGGTTAGAAACAGACATGGAGATACCTGGGGGGGGGGGAAGGATATCTGGAGGGAAAAGCACCTATAGGAACCTGTGACTTGGGCTGATGTTAGAAGCTCAGTTTAGCTCGTCATCCTACAGCACAACATCACACTGGCCAACAACCCAGCCCGTGATTATACTCACTGGTACGCCCAAAGGGACTGGCCCTGGCCTATTGAGAAGAAAGGACAGAAAAGAATGTGACAACACTGAGAAGACCCTAGTCTCCACAGATGTCTTCACTGCAGAGGTGACTAGAAAGTTCTCTTGGTCCCAGGAGTTACCCAGAACCATGCATATGCTGGGAAGTTTAGGTACTCCGAAACGAGCAGAGGTCTGCAATTCACACAGCTCCTATGGAGAAAATGACTTTACAGGAACTACAAGGTAGTGGCAATTAATAACACTGCAGTAATTAATTCAGGCATAAGCTACCAAAGCAGAGCAGCTGAACCCAGGCGCGCACGGGATGTCAGGAGTATGGCACCACAACGAAATAAGGAATTCAAGGGGACCAACACAAAACTCTAACTAGAGGGCAAACTGGTCTCAGTCTGAAGCAAGCCTGCTCAAGCAGAGCTCTCCATGAAAAATGGAAGGACTTGAGAAAATTGCCCAGAGACTATGAGACTGTATGATGATATAGCACAAGAAAAATGCTGTACTCTATTGCAGAAAATCCAGAGAGACTCCTGGGAAAGCTGGATCCAAAGAAATAAATTTTAGGTCATAGGGACAGGAGGATGCTCGGAATCTCAAGAGATGCATGCTTGAGAGAGCAAACTGTGCCTGTCTAACACCAAAGACATGTCAGTGATGAACACGGTGAAAGAAGATAGGCTTTAACAGCAACACACCGAGGCACAGAACTGTCAGCTACAGGTAACGCAACGGCCTCCCAAATTGGTAAGTCCTCAAAAAAACATCCCAGATTAAAAAAGTGTCATACTAATAGAACTAACAACTCCCTGCAACGTAGGGAGTCTTGTTTTGAATGAATGACTTACACGTCTTTGAGAAAGAGAGGGGACAAAATAAGCACAAGGAAAGAGAATTATAATAGCTGCAAAGTCTGAACAGCCCCAAACTGGGTACCTCAGGAGCAATTCTTCATAGAAAAAGACAAGACATCTGTGGAAGTAATTACACATCCCCTTCAAGAGAACTGTAACAAAAAAAACAAACCACCAAACCCCACACTACAAAAAAATCCCCACATACACCAAGCTGCTTTTAGGCATCCTACACAAATGAGGAACTGTGATTGAATCTGTAACTTACCGCGGAAAGCACAGGCAAGCGACTGGTAACCACTCCACAGCTCCTTTGTGAGCTTTGCTCAAGAAAAACTGAAATAGCAACAGGTACCCAGTAGGTAGGTGGAACTGGTGAAAAAGCTGCAGGACTGGTGAAATGTCTCTATACAACCAGCACCCTTCCTCCCTGAAGAGCACTAACAAGTAACTGGTTTAACCTGAAGACAGCGTTTAAGAGAGACAATAGCACTTGGGGAAAAAAAAAAAAAACAAACCCCACACATTCTTAAGAAAGATATTGATGAAAATTTGGAGGAGAACAATTAAAAAACCTGTCATCTCTGCTATAATGACCAGACCAGAATAATAATAAAAGACGGTGCAAATGTTTCTAGACAAAGTAACATAAGGAAAAAAGAGGCTAG
The DNA here is from genome assembly GCA_013400615.1 of Syrrhaptes paradoxus. Taxonomy (NCBI): domain Eukaryota; kingdom Metazoa; phylum Chordata; class Aves; order Pterocliformes; family Pteroclidae; genus Syrrhaptes; species Syrrhaptes paradoxus. Next base: position 22,179 of record VZTO01008252.1, on the reverse strand, counting down.
GCCTGGGAGGGGGCAGGGGGTGGGAAGACAGCTAGCAGAGATGGCCACACATTCAAGTTTTCTGTCAGAGGAAAGATACTGCCACTCAAATCCAAAGAGACACGGGAAGGCATGGAGCACTTCAGCTGCTGGGGTCACCACACATCGCATTTGACATGCCTGGCTACACTTACCATGCTGGTAAAACTCAGCCACACCACAGGGAAAGATACTGCAGCCTCTTGTCTTCAGAACCCCACTGTATAAAACACCCAGGAACGCGCAACGTAAAAGCAACCTCCTGCCTTCCAAGAGAAGGAACTAACTGAGAAAACCTGCACACAAGGCACACATGGGAGACTACAGTGCAACTGAAATGACACCTAATTGTAATATATTGTAATATAATCAGGGAAAAGAGATCTAGCTTATGGGATTCACAGGTTGGACAGCCAGTGGAAGGACACCAAAAATGCACCTTGCAGGGACCTGCCAGGTCACTAGGAGCGAAGATAGCAGAGATAACTGAAGCCACAGCCGGAGGGGCAGCAGGCTTCTCCAGTGACACAGGAAGACAAAAGTATCACAGTATACAGCTTACACACCATGGGATTTGCAGCTCTTCACTGCTTCCCAGCACGGGGAGAGACAGGTTTTAACATCTGCAGCAAACAAGCGCTTGTAGGAGAACAGGGAATGGCAAAATTCATACTTCAGGTCTACAGGCTGGCTATTGATTGGGATTAATGAGGCACAGAAATGGACTAGGTCACAGAAGTGAGGGGCAATATACATGTGACCATTTGCCACCAGGGCTCAGCAGAAATGAGACAGGAGAATTTGCTTCGGTATCAATGCCAGTATTAAGCTCATTTGATTTTCTTTATTCTCTGTGTTCCCACACAAAGGTTTTCTATATCTAACGCTGCTCAAATGCATTTCCTCAGAACACCAGAGCCACTGACCACAAAAATGAATCAGAGCAACTACCCAAAACACAGCGCTACTTGAATAACCATCTAGCGCTTAAACACTGTCACCTGTAAAATACATCATCAGACAAATACCGGAGGAATGGCCACCCCCACAAGACATGCATACCAGGAAACCCAGGCACTGCATGCTGCTGCTTTAGTACTGCATTACTGCATTTAATAGATCCAGACAAAATACTTCAAACAAATTGTTCACAGACTTTTAAAGCAGCTACTGGTAAAGCTCTTAGATGACCACCACATTGTATTTTACCACTACCTATGGAAGAAAAACAGAAATAACTATATTTGTTCTTTTCCTTATTTATCTGTATAATCTATCCATTATACAGATACGCACTCTCTGTAAGAGAGGAGTCCAAACGCACAGCCACCGCACCAGCAGGAGTTCCAGCTCCCGGCGGAACGAGCACAGCATAAGGATGTGACCAAACCACAACAGAGAGGGACAAACACTGAGCTAGTCACCCTCCATAACGCTGCTGCAAGAATAAGCTGCTGCTGGTAAGTCAACAGCGTGTTCTACAAACACTGCTCACATTTGCCGTTCTGGTGCTATCTAGCCTTTGCTGAGGGACTGAAGCGAGCACACAAGCTCCGCTGCTGCCCTGAAGGCAGAATTCACGGCCACCAGAAGTGCTGATTTTAACTTGGCATGCTGCTAAGAATAGTCTGCTGTGCTACAAATCCCCCATTTCAGATATCATACCACCTCCCCCAACCCAGCAACCTTGCAGCAGAGTTTTCGCCTCCCAGTTTCTGTGAGCTGGGGAGTAAAACTGACGGAACACGCCAACAAACCAACACCGCAACCAAATGCTAACTTTATATCCACTCGTATAAGGAATGCTGCAATATCAACAGGACTTTGCATACGAAAATACGATGATCTAGATGCTCATATAGCAACTTGTTGGCCACATAACTGGCCACAGTCAGGTCCACTGTATACCTAGCCTCAGCATTTTGGGAACACTGCACAGGATGATCTACAGGACTCTCTTTCAATAAAAAAAAAAATAATCTCTTGAGATGTGGAAAAGGGAAACTGAGTTCCAAAAAAACCCAAGGCTTTCCTACAATGTCACAAGTTTGAGAAATCCTGCTGCATGGAATACAGTACCTGACACCCCCCCCCCAAAAAAAAAAAAAAAAAACAATAATTTAAAAAAAAAAAGCCCAGAACACATGTAGGACTTCAGGGATTCCTGAAATGGGCTTCAAAGGCTCCACACAGGGAAAAGTGATGAAAATTTGCCTGCTGATCATTTTTAAACGTGTAAATGGAGAAAAACATACAAGAAAGCTTTCCACAGATGGGATGTGTTTTCGCTGCTTTTAGCTTGGCCTTTACAAGATGGTGTCTTGAAGAGCTATGCTGCCTGGTTTCCATAAAGCACCTGCCTGTCAGGCCAAGCCAACAGCCTGTGCTGTGTGCCCCCTGGGCTTGCTCGGAGCAAGCACTTCCACTTCAGCGAAAAGGACTCGAATGCCATTCATAATGCTGAAGAAGTTAATAAATCATCATTTGATTACCACTGGTCTATAGAAGTTATTCACTCAGACAAACTGAATAAATAAGCTGGATTTTTAAATGTTCTGAAAAGCAGAGCACTGACAGAGTCTGATCCATTGCACAGTCACTGAAACAGAGAGATCAGCCCAGCGCCATTTTCAATTCCCAAAAGCTTGTCATGGCACAAACAGAGCGTTGACACATCACGAACAGGAAAAAAGTTATTTTCAAATGCTGTCTATGAGAACAGAAAAATTCTCAGAAAATTTACCAGAGAAAACAGCCACATTGGCTCATTTTTGATAAATCCACTGATAAGCAGGGTTTTAAAATTATTTTTTAACAGGCTGGTGTATTGCTGTAGCACGGCAATTTGGCTTCAGCTACCCAAACCACACAGCTCTTTTGATCATTTAATATCCTTCACATTCACGAAACACAGCCAAAGAACAGCACTATAGTGGTGTCGATGAAACTAAAAGGTCGCACCTTTCCCTCCCTAGTCGCTCTTCATTGTGTATTACACCCCCCCCCAAACCTTCCACGAAGAAGTTTCCAACTTCTAAGCACCTTCTATTGCTACAGATTTCATTTTTTATAGAGGAACACAACCACTTTCCAAGCATAAATACGTACAAAATGTTTCAAATGTCAACTCAGCCAGCAGAAAGCCACAGCTAAACTCTTTTTGATAAGATAAGCTCCTCTTACTGACACCTTTTACAGGAGAGAGGCCACTTTGCCAAGCACCAGCTTCTTCCAAAAAAAATCAGAGGCCATCCTACCTCCTCTCTGATGGAGAGGACCCGCTGCCAGCCCTCCTTCCAGGCCACCGCCTCCCTGTGCGCTCAGGTATGCAATCAAACCCTCCCAGGCCCCTGCAGGGCCCGCCACCGCCCCCTCCTCTAACTCGGAGCATCCCAGGGGACGGCGCCCAGGGCTAGCAAACACCCGCAATCCCCGGGGGCTCAGCGGCTGTCGCGGGGCTGGGCGGGGGGGAACGGCCCTTTCCTTCCCTCTCTCGCCAAACGCAGCCCCCCCGGTCCCCTCCCGCCCTGCGCCCAGGCCCCGCTGGGGAGGGGGGAGAGGCTCCCGCGGCCGCAGACGCTGCGGGTGGCGGCGGCGCCGCAGGGGGGGGGGGGTCTCTGCAGCGCGGGGCGGGGGCTCGGTGACAAAGCCCGGCGCGGCGGCGCTCACCTGCCTAGCGGTCGCTTCATGCCCGCATCGGCGGAGGCGGCGGCGGCAGGCAGGCGCAGGCTGTGCCTCAGGCTGCAGCCCTGGTCGAGGGGCGCGGCGGCGGCGGCGCGCTCATGCTCCACCGTGACCGACTCATTGCGCTTCCTCATGCCGGCGCGGCGGAGACGGCAGGAGCGGCGCCGCGCACAGCCGCCGCTCAGCCCTTCGCCGCGCTCGCGCCGCGCCGCGCCCCTCCCTCCCCGCCAATCCCCGCCTCCGCAGCGGGCTCGCGGCGAAGCTGCCGCTTGCCAGCAGTTCAGAGGGATGGCGGCGCCATCTTCACTGTGGGCAAAAAAAAAAAATACAGTGCCGCACCGCCATTTTGTTGGAGGCCGAGGCGGGGCGAGGGGCGGTGGCATCGCTCGGCTGGAGGGATGGGGGGCGACCATGGCAGGAGCAGATGGCCTGGCGGGCTTTGGGAGGGGCGCAGCGGGGCCTCCTGGGGCTGCCGGGGCCTGGGGTGGCCCTGCGGGGGAGCTGGAGCGGGTCCCAGCGCGGGGGCCTGGGAGGTGTCCCCTGTGGTGTTGGGGAAACCTGAAGGTGACTGGGAGCGTTTGCACCTCGACAGCTGGAACAGCCACAGATCACCACCTGCCACTATTTTGTCTTCCAAAACCTTCCCTGAAGCAGAAGACAGCCGTATCACAGTTTCAGATGTGGCTGCCCTCCTCCCGTTTGCTCTGTAGCCTTCTGGGGAGGTTGTGATGCCGCTGTGGAAAGCACGTCCTCATCTGCTGATCTCTGCAGGTGCACGCAGGCAAGGCGGACTTGATACAGAGCTTACCTCGGAGTGTGGGGATCCTGCACTGGAAACAGGCGAATAAAGGACAAAGCATCCCCTCCAGTATCAGCAATAGCTGGTGACAGCACTGTCCATGCCGCTGGGGAGCAGGACAGCAATGTGCTGCAGAAAGCAGGCATGCTCCTGTGTTCTGTCTCCCACTGCCACCCATGGGTTAATCTATTGGGGTACCTTCTGTGTTCCTGGAAAGTGAAAAAGTGAAGCAATTCCTGAAAAAATGGCTCTTTGGACAAAGTGATCTCAGCTGTCCTGCATTCATTTCTTCTGACTTGCTGTTGATTGATCCTGTACCTGATGGAACACAGAGATTCAAGAGAAATACATGAACAAATTAATCCCAGGAGCAAAGACCAGGACCAAGAAGGAGGAAGCAACTGTTAAAATACAAGCCTCAACTATCTCAGCAGTTATGGTTAGCTAGCAGAAAGTACTATGAAATATGCTGATACGTGTTTTCTCATGTCTCTGGAAGCTTCTAACATTTGAAACATTTCAGAGATTTTCTCTTGACCCGATCATAGTTACAATTTTCAGCCAGGCTTTTGGAAAGACTGGTTGTTCTCTTGCATGCTTTGAACAGCAAAGGGGAGTGTTCTTGTCCCTCTGATGTTGTTTCATTTCCTACGCCACATTGGAAAATGCTGCAATTGGGGATTGTTAGCCATGTGTTAGGAGCTTTGCCTGGTGACAACATGTCACGAGTGGTAGTCACTCCAAAAGCAGGCTCTGCAAAAGTTGTGTGGGAGTGACAGTGCAGTCCTGTGAAGAGGGAATTGCAAGCTGCCCAACAGGATTTGATACTCAGGCATCATAAATCATCTGAGATGCCACCAGATGAAGTTTATTACTGAGAAGGACAACTAAGGAAAATTACTTGAAAGTCTGTTTTTGTGGCATGGGTCTTTAACACCGGTTGGCTTTTTCTCTGTACTAAAAAGAAGACAAGCAAGTATTTTCTTGTGGCGACCTGGTCAAGGAAGGTGAATCTTTTGTGGTTCCCAGAAAAGGAGCAGCGACGAAGTGGAGTCAGACAGTGGCTAAAGGAACAATACAACACCATTTTATTTAATTAATCCAGCAGCTGCAAAAATGTCTACAGATCAACTGCTCAGAGACAAGCACCAACTAACACCAATTATCACCAGATAATGCTTATCAGTTAAACACCAAACAATGGTTATCAATTATTTGGAGGTAAAATCAGACAGAAAACAGAGTAGGAAAGAATCATAGAACGGTTTGGGTTGAAAGGGACCTTAAAGATCATCAAGTTCCAACCCCCCTGCCATGGGCAGGGACACCTCCCACTAGCCCAAGTTGCTCAAAGCCTCATCCAGCCTGGCCTTGAACCTCTGCAGGAATGGGGCATCCACAGCTTTTCTGGGCAACCTGTTGCATTGTCTCACCACCCTCATAGTGAAAAATTTCTTCCTAATGTCTAGTCTAAATCTACCGTCTTTTAGCTCATACCTGTTACCCCTTGTCCTCTCACTACATTCCCTGATAAAGAGTGCCTCCCCATCTCTCCTGTAGGTCCCCTTAAAGAGTTGAAATATAAGAAAGAGGGGGGGCAGAAAGTCAGAGACAGAAGCAAAGAGATATCACCACCCCTTTCATTCCAGCATCACAGTCTTGGCAGGCGGAATCTTGATCAAGGGGTGTTGGGCTGACAAAAGGGTAGGTGGTCATGCTCACCTTTTATACAGTTTGGTCTGTCCAGGACCATCCCTTGGGGGGTGGGGGTGACAGGACTGTATCCACGTTGCCTTTGGGGGGTGCAGCTGGTTCTCTGCCAAGGAGAAAAACCCCAGCCCCCAGCAACCATGTACCACCTCAGCAGGCTGCCTGTCACTCAAAATGTTAACAACTTGCTGATGTCTGATCACAAAAGAACCTTTTCTTCTAACATGCTCTGAGCTGTTTGAAAATGTGGCGGTGCCTCTTCTACATCCATGGTCTGCCCAAATTGTTTAAGACAACGAATAGATTCTTAGCAGTACCAGACACAACCTTAAGCTATTCTCAGCATTTCTAAAGACTTTTCTTCCTCAATTATATATGAATATGTCCTGGCTTCAGCTGAGACAGAATTAATTTCCTTCTTAGTAGCTAGTATGAGCTAGTATGTTTTGGATTTGTGCTGAGAATGAAGTTGATAACACACTGGTGTTTTGAGTTGTTGCCAAGACAATCAAGGAGGTTTCAACTTCCCATGCTTTGATAGCGTGCAGGGGCACCAGAAGCTAGGAGGGAGCATAGTCAGAGCAGTGGGCCCATAATTACTGGTTTAGGATTTGAGTTTAGATTTAGGATTGAGGCCCAAACTGCCCAACGGTTTATTCCATATCATGCAATGTCACACCCAGTATATGGATGAAGGTGGCGGGAATTTTGCTCTCTTGCTTTTTCAGTCATTTCTCTCTCTTCTGGCATTGCAGTTTTGGGATTTTCTCTGCTCTGGGATCGTTAGCCAGGAACGGGATGAGCCTTGATCAGCAGGTGGTAAGCAGTATCGCTGTGTATCACTCATTTGTATAGTATTACTATTGTTATTATCATCATTATTTTCATTATTATGATTTGCTTTTATTTCAGTTATTAAATTGTTCTTATCTCAACCCATGAGTCTCCTTTTACCTTTACCCTTTCGATTCTCTCCCCCATCTCCCAGGTGTGGAGGAGGGTGAGCAAGCAGCTGTCTGGTGTTCACTGCCAGATGGGTTAAACCACGACAGAGTATAAACGTGCATGTTTCGTCTCTCCCATCATATCAGAGTTTTAAGATTCAGAAATCACCATGTCATCCTTTTTTTTAATTATTTTTTGTCCTAAGTGTAAAGTCCTCTCTGCCGCCAGTGCATAATTTCTAGAATATGAAGAGGTTCTCTCATGTAGAATCAGTACTTGCCCTTCTTACCTATTGAAAGAGATGAGTGCTGCCGCAGAAATGTGCCCAATCACAGAAATCAATGCACAGCATCCATTCGGAATTCCAAATTAACCCCAAATGCCATGGTTGAATTCTGGTGGACTTGATGGGAGTTAGTTGAGGCAAGGGTCCACTACAAACTGTACTTCTGCTGCCATTACAGACAAACCAGGGTGAAATTCATCAAATACTTACTCTGAACAATGCAAAATTACTTAGGGAATGTGCTGCCACAGGATTGCGTAGCAGCCGGTGTGGTTCTACAAAGAGCGCATATACACAAAGAACAGGAAAATCCAGTCAGAGTAAAGGCTGGGAAAGAATTTGAGATTCCTTAGCTCAAGGCATGAACTAAGATTATGGTAGAGCAATAGCAGAAACTATCCTTGTGGGCAAGGACACGTTCTGTAGGGTTTCTGTATGTCTGGAATGATCTGGGGGAGGTCTGGAGCCAGGCCATGGGGCTAGGACGCAGCCGGCTGGACTGCACTGGTGGCAATCTCCTCCCCACCCTGTATCCTCCAGAGGCAGCTGCACCTGAACTCACCTGCCTGGCCTGAAGGTGAGGAAGATGGAAAGCAAAGGACAGCAAGTGAGCACAGATCCTAAGTAACATTATCAAGAGAAGGGATGAGAGCTGTGTTTGTCTGTGGATGAGCCCAACCAACTCTTCCCCAAAGGACAGAAACCCCAAAGGGCCAGGAGAAACTACTGGTAAGGAAACGACTGGGACATAAGTCTCTGGAGAGCACAAGGATATTCAGAGCAGCAGAGAAATCATAAGAGGGCAGAGCCTCCTCCTTTGAGGAGGTGCTTGAAAGGGGGGCAAAAGCTAAGGAGAAGTGACTGAGAGCAGAAGGAGACTGTGCTCTCCTGAGGAAATGCAGAGGCCTGCTAGGAGGACAGCTCCCCACAGCTTTCTGTTTCTCAAACTGCTCTTCTCTGACAGGACCAAGGGGGAAACCTGATGCTGCAAGCTTTCCTTATCCGCCAACCATGGCAGAAATTCTACAGCTCAAGTTGGCGGCACCTGTTTGTGCTTGAAGGGCGGCGCAGGGCTCTCCAGTGGGTCGAGCATTCCTCCAGCAGCTGCCATTGCGGCACAGCACCGTGGGCTTCTTCATTCTGCTTACCCAGCTGTTTCTAGGTTGGACCACATAGGGGAACTTACGGAGAGTTCAGATGGAGCAGATGTGGAGCCATCCTCCCATGATGAGTTCCTGAAGGCAGGAAAATCCAGGTTACTAAGGGCAGGGCCAACTTTGGAAAGATCCATCGTGCAATGCTCCTAACAACTCGGAGAAGTGCCACTTGCTGGTGTTCCCAAGTTAGCATAACCCCCTGCCTGCTACCTCCTGGTTTTCCTAGTGACAGTGGACACAGAACTGACTGAAGCCAGCGGAGCTGGACAGAGTTTCAGTGTGATAATGCTCCAGTCTGCTATGCGGAGGCTGAGACAAGCCTCTCCAGCAAAGCTAGAGTGCTTCCACCACCCTCCTGACCCATCCTTGGCTGTAGCTAGGCCACTTTCCAAAAGCTCCATGTTGAAATGAGTAGTGCTTTTCAGATTACAGAGTTGTCACTTAAGAAACAAAGCATCTGAGAAGCATTTCTACTCACCTGCCTGCCTGGGAGATTCGTCACCAGTGTGTCTGAAAGTGTCCAAAAGGCATCTCTCCCCAGTTTTCTCCATGCTGACCGTCTTGCATGCCAGTGATGGTGGTCAGTGACAGATGGTCACAAGGTTCAAGGGATGTCATTCAAGCACCTTTTTGCTCACCTCAGTTTTCCACGAACCTCCTCCAGATGCTGCAGATATGGTGACTTCATCTCCAGGAGTTTGGGAGTCCATGCAGAATCAGAATCATAGAGTGATTTGGGTTGGCAAAGACCTTAATGATCATCTAGTTCAACCTCTCTGCCGTGGGCAGGGACATCTTTCACTTGATCCGGTTGCTCTAAGCCTTGTCCAAACTGACTTTGAACACTTCCAATGATGGGTCATCCACAGCTTCTCCAGGGGCCTCTACACTTTCTTCTCATTAATGACTTGGATGATGGGTCAGAGTGCACCCTCCATGCACTTGCAGGTGATTGAAAACTGGGAGGAGCAGCTGATACACCAGAGGGTTGTACTGCTGCTCAGAGGTGACTGGCGAGGTTGCAGAAACGAGCCTCATGAAGTTCAGCAAAGGGATGTGCAAAATCCTGCACATGGGGACGGCAAGTCCCAGGCACCAGTACTTGCTGGAGGTATGACAACCAGCCTCAAAACTTTCTGGCCTTTGCTGCCTTCAGGAGTCAAAGGCCCTTGAGGCCAGAGGCAGTGCCTGGGATGAGAAAGAGTTTCCCTTGGGAAGGGAGATCTTGTTTGAGGAACATTTAAACAAACGGGACAGACACAAGTCTCTGGGAGCCATTGGGATGCCCCCAGAGTGCTGAGGGAGCTGGCTGAAGTCCTTCCGAGACCATTCACCATTACCGGTGTAATTACAGCCGTGGTGGTGGGGAGGGGTTCCTGGGGACTGGCAGAAAGCAAGTGTTGCTGCTGCCTTCAAAGAGGGCGAGCAGGAGGATGCAGGAACTACAGGCTGGCCAGCCTTACCTTGATCCCTGGGAAAGTGATGGAGCGAGTAATCCTGGAAACCATATCCAGACACGTGGAGGACAAGGCAGCCATCAGGAGCTGTAGATCGACGTGACTTTATGAAGGGGAGATAAAGCTGAAGCAACCGGATCTAGTACATGGCAGAGGCTGAGTGACCAACTGGAAAGCAGCTTGGCGGAGAAGGCCCTGGACACCTGGTGGATACCAACCTGGGCATGAGGCAGCAGAGGTCAGGAGCCTCCTGGGCTGTGTTAGGGGGATTGTTGCCAATAGGTGGAAGGAGATGATCCTTCCCCTCCCCTCAGCCCTCATGAGGCCATCCCCTGGGTCTTTTTCTGGGCTGCCCAGTACAAGAGGGACACAGACATACTGGAGTAAGTGCTGCAAAGGGCCACAAAGGTGATGAAGGGACTGGAGAAATGGTCCTGGGAGGCTGGGGATGGCTCTGCCCATGGTGGGAACCTCCATATTCCTGGGCCCCAGCAGGTCCTGTGGTCACAGAGAGGCTTTAAATGGAGAGATGTCTCCAGATGGAGAGGCTGCTTTGTGGGCTGGAGGGTGATGCCACCATGGACTGGGGAAGGTCCCTTGCAGGGGCTCTCCATGATGGGAGCTCCACCAGGAAAGAGGGAGCCAAGAGAGGGTTCAAAGCTTTTATTCATGCCCCCTGAAGTTGAGGAGTGCTCAAAACTGCAGGTGGGTGCCGAGCACTTGGCCAAGGGGCCGGAACCTACAGACCCAGCAGGTCCACAGCAGCTCAGCAGCCGAGAGGCACTGGCAGGCTGGGCACAGCAGGTACAAGATCACCTCGTGGGAGGACACAGGGGAGGGTAGAGTGGGGGAAGTCCATCATCTGCGAGACCCCTGCACACTCCCACCCCCATGTCTCTGGCCCCTGGTGCTCTAGCTGCCCCCAGTTCTCCTCCATGGACCCTAGCTCCTCTGCTGCCCCTGTGCCTCCCACAGTGCCCTCCAGCTTTCTGCTGATGACCTCTAGCTGCCCTCCAGTACCCTCCCCATGGCCCTCAAAGCTCCCCATGCTCTCTCATGGCCTTAGCTCCCCCTTAATGCTTCCTAGGTGCACCCCAAAGCCCCATAGCTGCCCCCCATTTCCCTGACCCCTGTCTTCTGCTATCCCACCCCCAATGACCCCTAATGCACCTGCAGTGACCCCCAAGCCCCCCAGCTGCCCGCAGCCACCCACCTTGCAGTTCTAGGGTAGGGGCTAGATGGGGGGAAGATGGGGGGGCTGCTGGGTCTGGTGCAGGCAGTACCACAGATTGGTGGCATTGAAGGGCGTGCATCCTGAGAGCAGGGCATAGAGGATGACCCCAGCACCCTGGGGGTCTGCCAGGAAGGAGTCACAGGGCTGTGCCTGCGGGATCTCAGGACAGGCATAAGCATAGGACCTGCAGAAGGTGTGGCTTAGTGCTGCCTTGGAGGACAGCCCCACATGCATACTGCAGGGCCACCCTCCTGGAGAAGCTGGAGATAGAGATCTTCCCTTTGTCCTTGCTGTCCAGAAGGTTTTCCAGCTTCCAGTCCCTGCAAGAGAAAGGCAGCATGCGCTGGTGGCAGGCAGGGGCAGATGGCAGCTGTGGGGAGGGGGAGGTCAGTTGGCAAGGAGGGAGCTGTGGATAGATGTGGGGCTGGGGGCTTCTCTGAGAGGAGGAGGGCTTGGACTGGGAGCTATGGGGCAGGCGGCCATGTGGAGGGAGGGCAGCTGAAGGTGCGGTGTGGAGGCAGAGAGGCTTCCAGGAGGCCTTTCATTGCCTGGGCTGGGTTGGACTGAGGGCAGTGATGCTCCAGGCAGCATGGCCGGGGCCCTGAAGAGCCCTCGCTGCCTTGGGGAGCCCCGTTCCCAGCTGCCAAAGCAGGGACCCCACGCCCCTGTGCTCACCCACCAGTGGGTGATTGTGCAGGTGGGCCAGAGCAAGGAGCAGCTGAGAGAACCAGAGCTCTCTCTGGGAGCAGGGCCCCTGGCTCTGCGCCTGCTCCAGGATGCTCTATGAGGAGGTAGAAGCCCATCCTCTTCTCCATGCCTGGGTACAGCATCACGAGGTGCTGTGGCACAAGCCCTTTAAAACCTGTGGGCAGCAGGGGCTTGACATGGGACAGGCCTGCCCCCCGCTGGCCCCCTCTTTGCCTTGCACCCCTGCCCCTTTTGCCCACCAATGCTCCCCTAATCCCTGGCAGCTCCCCACAAAGTGCCCACCACAGCTGCCATCCTCCTGCTGCTCCCACTGCTGGCTGCTCCCTGCCCTTCTGAGCCCCTGCCTGTTGTCCCCCAGTGCCCCTCTATCCCAGACTCCCCCAACCCTTCTTTGACCCCTCCAATGCCTCTGCCCCGTTGAGCCTCCCAGTAGCACCACTGCCTGTGAAGCTGCCCAAAGGCTGCTCCTTCTGCCCCCTGTAACTCCTGATGCCCCGGGGACCTTCTGATGCCCCCCTTGCCCCGCAGCATTTCATGATGCACGGGGCCCCCCCCCCCCTACTGCCCCTGCCAATGCCCTCTGCTTGCCCTGCCTGCATCTGATGGGGCAGGAGCTTCCTGAGGTCTCCCTCCAGCACCTTCCTTTTAGAGATGACCTTGATGGCCACCTTGTGCCACAGAGGCGGGGCTGCAGCCTCCCACAGCTCCCAGTAGGTACCATGAGCCAGCAGCGGCCCCAGCTGGAAGCCCAGCAGTCCCAGCTGGAAGCCCATCTTCCCCAGCCCCAAGCCCATCTTCCCCAGCCCCAGGACAGTCTAGGGGTCAGCGGGCACCTCTGCCATGCCTGTGGGCAGCACAGCTTAGGGGGGATCAAGCAAGGCTGGGTGGACCCTGTCTGGACCCCGGCACCCCCAGACCTCTGTGCCCCTCCAGGCCCCCAGCACCCCTTGCTCTCCGCTGGCCGTTCCCTCCACTCCTGCTCAGGGTTCATGCCAAGGCCCGGTGAATGCCTGCAGCAGCTCCCCACCCACTGGTGACCCACTGAGGTGGGGTGACAGGGAGGGCAGCCAGGATGGCTACAGGGCACAGAGGGCAGGAGCAGACGATGTCCCTCCTCTCCCGCAGCTTTGCAGCAGTACTGGCCAGTCGTTTCTGAGAAAGCTCCTCTGAGCACCCCCAGAACCAACGATAGCCACAGCTGAGACCCAGCCTCCCAGCTGGCCTAGAAGAGCCCTTGGAGCAGCAGCAGCAGAGCTGAGGTCCCCCATTTGTGCTGCCCAGGCAGCAAGAGGGGACAACAGTCAAGCACTCTCACTCAAGGGGTGACAACGCATGAGCCTTCTGTATGCCTGCCCTGGGCTGAGGACCCCATGCCCTGGAGCCATCGCAGTGCCATGCTGCCATGGAAATGGCAGTGGGAGGGGGTCTGCAACGCTGGGTATGGGGGGAGCGCTGCCAGCAGCCCCAGACAGGAGGAGGCAGTGCTCACTTGGGGTTTGCTGCAGGGGCTGGATCCTGAGGTGTCCTGGGCTGAGAGGCTGGGCAGGTGGCAGCAAAAGGGCTTTCTGGTGAAACCTCTTCCAGAGTTCTTTAGCAAGCTTGGAAAACTACAGTTCTGCTTTTTGCAACACTCCCTGCTCTGGGCAAGCATATCCTTCACAGGGAAAACTAGCCTGGAAATTGAGACTGCCATGGGACGCAGCTCTCACTGTCCCCGTGCTCTGGCCAGGGTCACCATACATGACACAGGAGAGGGACAACAGCAACCAGGGCCTCACTCTGCTCCTGGGGAGCCTCTTGAGTGCTGTCAAGCCAATGATGATGATGATGATGATGATAAGTACACTGACAATAAACTGTTGGACTGATCTCTTCACCTGATGACTTTGAAAAGATTGTGCTCCTGCTGAAGCACCTCTGACACAGCCCAGTGTCCCCCTTTGCTCCCCACTGATGCGCCATGTCCCATCCAAGAGCAGGTGCTGTGCAGGGCTGAGGACCCAGCGGGGGTTTCCCAGTGGCAGGCCCACAGCACACACCACAACGCAGGCTGTATCCAAAAGCCTGACCTGCGCAAAGTCAGCTGTATCCTTGCTGCCAGGTTGGCTAAAGCGAATGGGAGCTCTCATACCTCTTGCCGCAGGCCAGCAGCCACCTTCTTAAGCGTGCCAACACCAAGCTTTTGGACTGACCCAAGACCCTTTAGGCATCACAAGCCCTAATGAGGTGGCCCTTTGCCAGCAGCTGCTGCTCAGTTCAGGTCTGGGAACTTGATGGCAGTTTGCTTTCCCCACGTTGAACATCAGCTTGAAGGCAATGTCTGCAGGCTGTTGGAAGCTGTCCTCCCACTGTGAGGGTGCAGGGCCATCTGCCAATGAGCCTGCGTTACACCATACAAGCAGGGAGGTGTCCTGAGACCCATGTCCCGGGAACAGTCTCCTCCGTTAGCAGCAGGGGCACTGCTCCAGCTGCGCTGGGCCATGTCGCGCTTCCACCTGCGCGTTTTCACCCACCCTCGAATCCACCTGTCCACCAGCTTGCGCTGAGCCGGTTATTTCCACCAACAGCCCTCCCAAAGCTGTGCCTCGGAGCACCAGCGGGCACCCACCCCCGGCTGTTGGGGCTCTTCCTCCCCAAGGGATGCAGGGAGGAGGCGGCAGGAGGAGGAGGACCCCCGCCAGGCTTCCTCCCGCCCTCCGGGAGGTCTGTGCACGCAGCGGAGACCCGGGAGCCCCGGGCAGCTGCTCAACACCTCTCCCCGGGGCGGGCAGGCTCCCGTGGGGATCTGTCCCCGCTCGCAGGCCCCTAGAGCCGCCTCCCTGCGAGGGACCCCCGGGCACCAGCGCCCCCAACCCCCCCCCACGGAGCAGGGGCGCTTCCCAGCCACGGACCGGCGCAGCTGGTGGCTCTGCCCCGGAAGAGCCGATCGCCCGCAGCCCCGCCCCCGGGGCGTGTCCGCCGCCCGTCCGCAGTTTGGCCAATGAGAAAAATACGCTGCACCCCGTCGACGCCGCGCGGCGGCGGCGGAGGCTGTTGCTAGGCAGGCCGGCGCGGCTGGCCCAATGGGAGCAGGGCGCTGCAGCCGGGCCGGAGCGCAGGCGGCGGCGGCGGCGGGC